>SNQJ01S0075208.1:5228-37957 GCA_010110895.2 Picea sitchensis | reverse complement strand
CAATGTTTTCTGTGCAGGTTGATATCAGATGATTGTTATGGAGATTGTATGTATCTAGATAGTAGATGTATGCTATTGTTCTGGATGTGTTCCACTAATTGTGACTATACGTCACAGATAAAGTATCTGTGTGCTACTTGGTGTGGTAGTGCACCACTGGATTGTAGTTGTGTACTACTATGGATATACACAATTTTGTTCTATTGAATGATATTGTTCCGATTTCCTTGAAGACTATCAACAATGTTGGAAATGATTATCAACTAGATGGATGATCAAAGGACAGAGACTTCCCAGATGGAAAATGGTTCAGAACATTTATTCTTCTAGGACATATGTCTAGATTAGAAGAATGGCTCTTGTGTCACTCCGTGGTGTGAGTGACTTATCCAACATTATGTCTAATTACTCAGATGGAGTATGGTTTCAAGAGATGATGTAGTTGATGACACTGATGGTGATGATGGTGATCATGATCTAGTCACGAGATAGTCTATACAACTATGTTGATGCTACCGGGTGAATGGTATGTTTGTGCTCAAGACCATTACCTGTAATACCTCCCTAGCTAGGAGAGAGTGTTGATATTATGGTAGCCGCAGTAGGTATATACCTCCACGTGTAAACCTAACGATAATGGAATATTCCGAGAAGCAAGAAGAAACCCTAATGAGTTGGCTAATAACCCTAGAAGACAAGTCGGCTCAAGAGGATAATTTGTATTAGGTTATTAGCCTACAAGAGAAGAAGTCGGCTAGAAGAAATATTATATACTAAGTAAATAGACACCCAGAATGAGAATTCGGCCTAGGCAGTTAGCTAGAATTAGTATAAATACAGGAGGTCAGTCTTCATTTTGGCAAGGCATTCTCAGAATTGCAAAGAAACACTTGTGCACACTGCAGTTGCCCAATTTGTGCGCAAGTTTGGAGGAGAGCTGCCGTTGCAGCTGCTGTAGCTAGCAAATTTCGGTTTTGGCTTGGAATATTTCTTGGTTATGGTTTGGACTATCTGATCAACTTTTGTTTGGTGCTCTATCCTTGGGGAAATGTGCACTACCCTTTTTATTGGCTATATAGCCTAGGGTTTGCTTCCAGAATGATTCTCTGTCAAGGTTAAGGTGCTCGAAGGGTGGCTTCGGCCAATGGTTGGGTGACAATAGTGATATTGTCGATGGTAAAATGAGCACATCCATTATATTCTAACACCAACTTATCTCAGAGTTTTGGAGTTCATTCCACAAATCAGATCAATGCTTGAATGACTCCATTGGAAATCTGCCTACACCTAAGGTGCCCCTTTCTTTCGAGTAATTTAGGGAAGGTAGATCATGTATGTACATACTTTGTTTCTTTAGTTCAGTTTTTCATAATAAGGTAGTCTTTATATTGAAGTTTGAATATAAATCAATGAAATAAAAATAATTACAAGAATTTATTTTGAAGATGAATCCATAGCCCAATGAAGAAGGTAACTTGTCTTGAGATTAAGGTGTTCTCATGACCCCACAGGAGGTCACTATCCCGCAGTTGGAGCCAGTTGTTGACCAAAATTTGGTCATATTTATTTTCCTGCTCTTGGATTCATAAAAATCCTTGATATAAAAAGAAGACATTTTTGAACTTTTATAAGTTCACTCTGCAACCCTCAGTGTCAACTTCACCATGCTTTTTTCAAATAAGAAATATGTTTCTATATGCCTAAGTTACTCAAGATCTTGTCCAGAGGTTCGATTTTGAAGAATATTTATAAGTATCATGTTCGCCTCTCCTCTTTTATATTACAATGCTACCATACTTAGAATTTCACGTAACATATCTTTCTCCATACTTAGTCATTTTTCAGTATTCATAGGTTCATAGGTTGGTAGATTCATACATTCCCTCACTTCCTTACACTTCCTCACCCTCTCTACCACTACCTACATTTCTCCTCCCTCACTTCCGTCATCCACATTTCTCCCCTTCCCCCCTAACTACTCACAATCCTCATCGGGTTCATGGACACCAGTCATCCCTCACTACCTTATTTACCTCACTCCCCAACTCGCCAACCCGTCCCCACAACCTACAAACTACCCACTTGAATTCCGCTACCTACAATTTTCCCTTCACTTACCCTTCCACCTGATTTCCCATACTTAACCATTATTCCAAAATTTTCCCCTTTTAAACCATGAACTAATAAGAACATTCCACATGGAAGCATGGAATTGTGACACATGACAACTCGTGGAGGGATACACGTGGAATATTATTATTAGAGACACATGGAAAGTTATTACAAAGACACATGGTAGTATATTAATGAATGATTCATCAATGTATGGGCATGAGATGGACGACAACAGGATTCCAAAATTATTATTTTATTCGACAATTTTCCAAGGGTTGAATCCTTAAAGCTCCATAATTTCCTCTCTTCTCGTGTTTCTTGCTAAGTTATCAAACACTTAGAATTATATATCATGAAGAATATAATAAAAAAATGCATGTGGGATAGACTTTTAAACCAAAAAGTCGAATTTTATGGAGGGAAGCACGAAAATCAAACCAAGGGATGAGATTTGCCCATCAACTTTGATCGACGATGGCTGAGCGTTGATGTTGTGGAGACCATAACTTGAGCTCTGGGTGTCGGAATCACACAAAATTTATACCGTTGGAAAGATATTTCGACGTAGAATATGTTGGTATAGGTTTAAAATGTTGAAATTTGATACATTTTTCTCAGAAATTAAAATATAAGTCAGATGAAGTTTTAATGGGCCTGTGTGACAACTCAACTTTACGAGCTCATATCTTGAGATCCGGGCGACGGATTTGGGAAAAATTTATATCATTGAAAATATGAGACAATAAAGAGAAAATAAAAAGTTGTTTACATATATAAAAATTTGGTTTTCATTTCCAGAAAATTAAATTACAGTTGTTCTCTTTTGATGGAAAATTAATCAAATTTAAAAAAAATAAAAGTTTAATTAAAAACTTTTATTAAAAAGGGAGAGGGACCTACTTTAAATATACTTGTATTAATGATGTGAATTCAATAATGAGGAATTAATAAGACATTGATTAAAGGGAATGTTTCAAGAAGATACTAGTACGAGAATTTCTAGAAGGGAGAAACCCTAACTACTCAAGTAGTTAGAAAATCTCTTCTCTTCTTAAAAAGGGAAGAGAGGCTTCATCAAAATAATTATTCAGTATTGTCAGAGGGGAAAGGTAGAATATTAGAGGAATAAGAAGGTACATACATGGATACACAATCAAACTTCTAATCAAAAGAAAGAAATCTCCATCTTCTCCATTTTTGTTTTATTATATATTCTTCTACACCACTTCTCATAGTTTTATGCTCGAATCTGAGAGTTGGGCACTAGGATGAGTTGTTGAGTGTTATTCTTATAAGATATTTTCTTATATGATAATGGAGTATTTTAAGCCACATATATGGCTGTCAAAGATTTTGTAATGAATAATATCTTTCATGAATAGAACTCCACAAAGAATTGCTTCGGGGTTGATCTCGACTGTGCTTCGTAACCTTGTTTCCAGAATATAAAGTATTTGAGGTCGATCTATCAAATTATCTTTTGATATTGATTGCAGCACTCTATTAAAATTATTTGAGATGATCAAATCATTCTATCCTATGAAGAAGATATGTATGTATTTATATATTATTAATAAGATTGTGTGTGATGCTGATCACAATTTAATTCTGATGTTGAAGCCCTCCTTCAATCTTTTCTGATTAAAATACTTTGGCTACATATAAAGATCATATTGGGTTATTGAAGAACCATTCTCATATAAATCCAAGTAATAAATATTTGGGGTTTGTTGTCTAGCACTTTCCCTACTCCAAGATATTCAAAGATATACCATTTAGCCAAAGAGGAGAACCACCTCTCTAAAAACGAAGGGGGACTAATGTCCTCGTGAGGTTTCTGTTTTAGTCCCGATGGATTCAAGCGTCAACGGGTTCCCATAAGAGAATCCTAAATTTGACTTTGGTCCATACCCTCGCAGGGGTTTGTAAAAGAGAAATACAGTTTTGTATCTTAGAATGAAATAAAATTAGATTATTGTTCTGTCTCATACATGTGTTTTCATGACTTGATTCTTCCTTTCGCTTTTGTCTCCATGTTTAATTCAATGTAAAATTTGTATACATTCACCTAACTTTGTTTAAATTTATATTTTTACATTGTTACAAATATAAATCATAAAATCATCCTTGATCCTTTGTAATTGATACTTGTGGATTGAGTGAAAGTTTTAAGGCTATAAACCCCGGGTGAAATTCCCAACTATCTTGTCCTAGCCAGAAAAGATCTGAAAATGATTGAGTAAGGTATTCCATACCTTTTCCTCAACACTCCCTAGTAGAGGGAAGTGATGATATCCGTAATAGTGGATGCTACTCTTGCGCAGGTTGGTGCCCCAACGCAGGCTGGTATGTTATCCTAGCGCAGGTTGGTACTCCTACACAAGATGGTATGCTACCCCAATGTAGGTTGGTACTCTGACGCATGATGGTATGCTACCCCAACTCAGGGTGGTACTCCAATGCAGGCTGGTATGCTACCCCAACGTAGGTTGGTACTCCAACACGGGCTGGTATGCTATCCCAATGCAGGTTGGTACTCCAATGCAGACTGGTATGCTACCCCAGTGTAGTTTAGTACTCCAACGCAGCCTGGTATGCTACCCCAACACATGTTGGTACTCCAACGCAGTCTGGTATGATACCATAGAGTAGGTTGGTACTCAAACGCAAGCTGGTATGCTACCCCATCTCATGTTGGTACTCCAATGCAGGTTGGTATGCTACCCCAATGCATGTTGGTACTCCAACACACGCTGGTATGCTACCCCAGCGCAGGTTGGTACTCCAATGTAGGCTGGTATGCTACCGCAATGCATGTTGGTACTCCAACGTAGGCTGGTATGATACCCCAACACATGTTGGTACTCCAACGCAGGTTGATATGCTACCCCAATGCAGGATGGTATGCTACCCCAGTGCAGGTTGATACTCCAACGCAGGCTGGTATGCTGCCCCAACACAGGTTGGTACTCCAACATAGGCTGATATGCTACTCCTGTGAAAGTGAAAAACTTCTTATGATGTATGGATTCATGAAATTCAACAAGACAATGGCTGAGGTGTGCAGAAGCACATAAGAAATGATGATGATCGTGCCAAGAGGAATACCTTCCTTGTTAAGAGGGAGTGTTAATTTTTTGAGTCATATTATATGTGAGATGACGAGTTACTAGTTCTGTATGAACTAGATTCCGACCTGCAGTGTTGGTAATGATTCCCAGTTAGAGTGTCGATCAGTAGCATCAAAGGTTACTAGCTGGAGGGCCAACCAATAGTGTTGGAGGTGTTTTCCAGCTAGATGGTTAATGTGCAACTATGATGGTGATACTTGTTACATGATCTGTTTGATCATATGATAGCCTATGTGGCTACGATTTTGCTACTTGTAGACTAGTCTACAAGACCATGTGAGTCTTGCCCATGCCATGTGAGATGGATGGATGTGTTTGAGACCACTACATTAAGAACATATTAGTTAATACCTCCCTAGCTAAGAGGGAGTGTTGATGTTTTGGTAGCTGCGGGAGGTATTAATTTCCACGTGTAACATATGAATTTGAATAGAATATTCCGGAAGCAAGTGAACCATTAAACAAATGTGTGAAAACCCTAGAAGACAAGTCGACCTAAAAGAATAAATAATATTAGAATATTATCTTCTAGAAAGACAAGTTGACCTAGAAGAATAAATAATATTAGAATATCATCTTCCATAAAGACGAGTCGGCTCCACAAGAAAAAGATAAACAAAAAATATAATTACCAGAAAATCAGGTTGGCCCAGCCAGAAAAGTCACTAGACATATTAATATAAATAAACGACGTTTTAGCTCATTTGTACACCAGTTAGTGTGCAAGTCTTGTAGCTGCAACTGCATTTGCAAGGAGGAATACAGACATATGGTCATCTCTTGGTCTTGGTCTCTCTCTAGTGCTATCAAGTGACATTGTTGGTGATACTCTTGGTGATATTGTTTCTAAGTATGGCACAAGTCTGAGAGAGTAGTGCGGTTGCATTAATGTATGGTACTTGTTATGTGGATATGGAGACTCTCTCCATTGCACACTACCTTTGGAGAAGGAACGCTCTACTTGTATTGAGTTGTTGCTACAGTTAAAAGCTAGGGTTTATTTGTTGGTTTTGGAGTAGGCTTGCATAAATTATTCTAAGTAAAGGTTTGTGTGCTCGGGGGTGGCATATGTGAATGCCTATGGTTGGGTGATAATGATGTGACATTGTATATGGTTAAACGAGCATACCAACATTTCGACATGGTTTTAGAGCAAGTTTCCTTCATAACAATCTAACCGTTGGAAGGAATATCCTAAGTTTCTCCCATTTTCAAGCTTGTTGAGCACTTACAAAACCCACTAGGAATATCACCTAAGTAGGGCGCATTTCTTCCTTGGATCAAATATGCAAATTTTTGAAGTTGAGAAATTAGGGTTTCCTCATAAAACCATAGGTCTATAGTACCACATGCAGTTGTAGTGCCAGTTACTTCGTTCCAGTTCCTTCATGCCAATTGCTCTGTGCCAATTGTAGCACCAGTTATAGTGCTAGTTGCAGCATTAGTTGCAGTGCCAACACCATTTGCAGTGAAAGTTTATGTGAAGTGTTGGGACTAATCTTTGGTTGTCATAGCACACTTTACCCTTGCACATCTCCAACTACCTTTATATTACAAGTTGGAGCACCTTTGAATTTTTAAGGAGAAAATATATCTTACAATTGTAGATCTAGAGGGATCTTAGATCTAACACATTAATAGGAACAACACACTCCATGTTTGATTATTTTCATATTCCTCTAGTAGTTATGGCATTATGAACATCTAGTCATTGTGCTTAGGGGTGGCACATGTGAATTCCTATGGTTGGGTGACAATTATATGACATTGTCTATGGATAAACGAGCATACCCGAAGTTCAACAATTCTTGCATCCCCTTTCTATATGCATCTAAACATAAAAAAAATAGTATTTTAAGCTAGTCTTTAGGATAATATTAGGACTATGATGTACCGTAACTTGTGTGGTTGTGTAAAATGTTCACTGAATGTGTTTCTCAATCATGATAGATGCAAATTTTGTAATATTAAATATGATCACCCATAACAATTAATATTGCATAGGTTGGTGACATATTCTTTGGTCTTAGAGCATCTTTCCTAGCTTGATCAACTAAGTATTCTTTTTCCCTCCATTTACCCCAAAATTGGAGAATTATTTGTAATACAAGTTCGATATAATTGGAGGGGTTGGGTATTTACACTCACACAATTACTTTTTTCAAGGCCACTCTATGAGCTATATAATCATATGTGGTGGTAACCAACTATATTAAATCACCAATTTGTGTTCCCTGATCATGTCCCCCTTTGGTTCTTATGACCACTACACTAACTTCTCGACACTTGAGGTTCTATAAGTGGACCCTCACATAAAATTTTTAATGTCAATTTATTGACCTTTATGATCATTGTGCTAAAATTTTTCTTTGAAGTGCACAAATTTAAGGAACATGAATTATTTATCTAGAGATGGCCCAATCCAACAACCTAACAAAATTTTAGAGGAAGACACTATAGATTTGATCTAGAAGAGGCTACAACTCCTCATCATGAAGAAGCCACCTAATATCATCCTTGAGAGGAACGTGGAATTTCTTACACTAATTTATTAATAGTTTCATCTCCCTAGAGCTTGAAGTTGGTTGGGTATATACATCACACAAAATATATTGTCTTAATTGACAATATAAACACCCATAACTTTATTCATTATTGAGTCACAAAGGAAACCTCTTGTTATGTGTTGGATTATGATTGTCGTTAGACCAAAAATCGTAGTCGTTCGTCTTCGCCACAATCACCGGAGTTAGGTTCCATGAGAGGGGGTTAACCTATGTCATGAAACTTGTGGGAAGCGCTGAATCCAATGTCCAACAATCTCCCCCCCAACATGTGCCAAATGAGTTTCGAACTAGAGACTTGTCGCTCTGATACCATTTGTTCAACTACGATTATCGTTATACCAAAACTCCTAGGCATTAGTCTTCGCCACAATCTCCAGAGTTAATATCCACGAGAGGGGATTAACCCATGTCGCACATTCTTGCGAGAAGCGCTAACTCTAATTTCCAATAGTTGTGTCCATTTAGTGCACAATTTTAAAACCAATTATAACCAATGGTGGTATGATGAAATGTTATGATAAGTGTGAGAATGTGAAACTTAAAATGGGGGAGTATTTTCTCAAATTAAACAATTTTTCCTTTTAAATAGACAATTTTATGTAGTTCCTAGAATATAATGGTTGTGAATATTGGTTCTAGTAACCATGGATTTCAATGAGTTATACATGACCATTAATAAGGAGGCTTGTAAACACAACTTAAAATGTCTCTAGTCCGAATCATAGGAAATCATCATCTCTCACTATATGGAAAATATATTGAATAAAGGTCACTTAGGAATTATTTCCCAATTCAATGTCATCCAAATTATGGACAAACTCCCCAAAATAAATTCACCTTGATTTGAAATTGATTTTGAATTAAAAAATAGGTATTTGAAACATTGAATGCATTACTTGCTTCACGTGGTAGGTATGATTAATTATATAACATTAATTCCATGTCGGAAATTGCCTAATGTGTGTCCTTGTCAATATCTATTTTCACAAAAGAATTAAATCGTAAAGATAATTTAAGAAATATTTTAGGAGAACATAATACACCCTAGTAATAACCCATAATCTTCTTCAATTGTCATGATATAAAAGAAAGAAAAAGTCCGACACATGTTCCTCAACATTCATGCTCTTAATAAGACGATGGACAAAGAAATATTTCCTTTCCTAGTCATTAATGATCCCTTGGATGAGCTTCATGTTAAATATTTCCTTTCCTAGTCATTAATGATCCCTTGGATGAGCTTCATGTTTCCTAGTTCTTCACTAAACTAAACCCGTTATCTAGGCATCACCAAATCTAGATGGAGGTATACATTCCCAATACCACCTTCAACACACATGAAGGATAGCCATAAGTTTTTAGTGATTCCTTTTGGTTTTTGCAATACCCCATCCAATTTTCATTGTCTCATGAACAAGGACTAGATTTTTCAGGATTTTGTATGCAACTTTTTGTTTTCCTTATTTGATGATATTATGATTTACAACAAAACATGGGAAGAACATGTTGAAAATGTTGATCAATACCTACAACTACTCCATATTAAACAATTATTCCTTAAAATTTCCAAGCATATTGGCACTTATGAAGTGGAATACTTTGTTCCCATGGTTAGTAGGATGAGGGTGCAAGTGAATCTAATGAAAATTAATGCTATAGTATACTGGTCACACACTAAGACTCTAAAAAGAACATGTGGTTTCTTAGGACTTGTTGTCTACTACTAGATGTCTGTGTAGAATTATGAGTGAATTGCACTTCCATTTTCCAATTTTCTCTAGAAGAATTCATGTATGCGGAGTTATGGGCTCTATTTATCAATTGGTATATTCTACTATATGAACACATCTTCTCATGATTCCATCTATGCCTTAGTCTGTACAATTTTCCTGAGAGTAATTTGAATATTAATGCTATCTAAACTAGACTTTTTCCTTTTAAAACACATAACCATTGTGGTGCTTGCACGTGTTGGAGAAAATAAAGAACATCATCCAAATATCATGGTCCACCCTGGTCTAGAAAATTGTTAGCATCTAGAGATTCCCCCTTTCCTTGTTTTCTTTCTCCATTGTCAATTATTGACAATTTTTTTGGTCCAACATGTACTTTTATAGGTCTGATAAAGATCTCAATTTAATATTCTTAGAAAAACATTAATCATCTTCTTAAACTCCCCACTAGAAATGGTTCGTTCACAATGTAATTTAATGCTTGGTGGTCAATGTAGAAATGTTGATTTTTCTAATTTCTAGATATGATAATTATTACTCTATGATTTCAAATAGATTTTAATGTCATTGTTATCATAGATTAATTACACACTGAAAATTACAAGTGAAATAAAAATGCAACGAAAATAACAGAATCACAGAGAAATAACCATGCACAATAGACACAAGATTTATCTTGGGAAAAACTCGAACTCGAGAGAAAAAAAACCCAACAAAATTTTCTCTAGAATAAATTCAATCCAAGTTCATGAATACATTATGAGACAAATGAAGAGTTTCAATCTCAAAGAAAGTTGTTCCCTAGTGTGAGGAAAATCCCTCAAGTATGGCACATCTCTAAAACAAGATAGCACACCACATATCTCACACAACTGGCAACTCACAATCGCAATTTCAACTGGCTAATGTGCACTAGAATATGAGCGCTGATGAGATGTGTAATAATGAAATGAATATTCCTTTATTTATACTAGTCAAGTCACCTTAATTTACTGTCATGGACGACTTGTCATTTTTGTCTTTTAAATTTATTTTATTTCTTTTGTTTCTTTTACAAGTGTTTCTTCAATGCTTCAATGGAGCTGACTTGATCTTCTTGTCTTCTATTTATTTCTAGTTCATTCCAGGGTCTTGTATAATGGTTTCTTATGGAGAATGACTTTCCAAAGTTGCAAAAATTCAACACTCCCTCTCAACGAGGGAGACATTCTCCATACTTGGATTTCTTCTGTCATAGAAAAAGTTTTTTCATGAGCCATGTTGATGATCCATCTCCACACAACTGTGTTTAGCACCTCGGGTATCAAGAAGACCACACTTAGACCATTCAACTCCACAAGTACATCCTTGTGAGTGAATGTCACCATAGGTAAACCCCTATAAGTGAATCTTCCATTCTTCGCTGGTTAAACCACCAATCCTGGGAGAATGATGTCCGATGCTATATGACACATGGAAGCACCTCAAGCACCTTGAGTCCATAGGGAAACCCCTGTAATTAAAGACTATGTCTGGGCCCATTTACTACAAGTACACCCTTGCGATAAAGGTATCCTATCTCCATTGGTCTGCATCCCAATCTAGGAGATGGTCCACCCGATGCTTACCAGGGCCATTCACCACCACAAGTACACCCTTTTGAGTGAGTTTCACTTATAGGTAAACCCTTGTAGGTGAATCTATCATTCTCGACTGGTTAAACCACCAATCCTAGGAGAATGATGCCCGATGCAACCACACATTGGAGGAATAATAGCACCTCGAGTCTTTTATCCTGAAGACTATGCCTGGGCCACTCACCTCCATAAGTACACCCTTGTGAGTGAGTGTCACTTACAGGTAAACCCCTGTAAGTGAATCTTCCATTCTCCACTGGTTAAATAAAAAATATTGGGATAATAACGCCTGATGCTTCCTCCTGGAGAAACAACATCACCTCGAGTCTTTTGTACTTCGAAGACTATGCCTGGGTCACAGGTGCACCCCCATGAATATCTTCTCGATGCTGCAAATCATCAACACTCCCTCTTAGTAAGGGAGACATTTTGCATCACACCAAGTTCATCTCTGGATAATGGAGCTTCAATGCTCCCTTATGTATCATGTCTCAGATGATATGAAATATTCTCATCTGTGGATATGTACTAGAGCTTCACTTCCCCCTTTTGCATCATGTCTCTGATGAAGTTCCGCAAGAATATTCTGAAGCCGCACTGCTTTACGACTTGCAATACTGGATGCGATATACATTGTATCTGATATACTGAGTGCTACAGAAACCTCCTTTCTTGAAATTGTAATTGATCCCAAGGTGAAGCAACAACCCAAGGTGCTCCATCTTTCTACTGTACTCCCAGTCCAATCTAAATCTGTATATCCCTGCAACCTCACTTCACCATTTGAGACATATCTGAGGCCATATCCAACTATACCTTGCAGGTGCCTCAACACATGTTTTGCTGCAACCCAATGGTAGTGTCTTGAATCTACCATCAACTGGCTCAAGGTACTCACTACAAAGCAAATATCTAGCATAATGTTAACTAGATACATCAAGAATCCAATCAACTTCCTGTACATCGTGGGATCCACCAAATTTGAATATGAAGTGGAATCAGTCAAATTATTCATATTTTTCTCCATAGGTGTATCCATGGACTTCCAATCCATCATATCGAACCTCATCAGTATCCCTTGTCTGAGGAATATCTCATCTGATCTCTCTCAGACCTCTAATCCCAAGAAATACTACATTTGGTCAAGATACTCCACCTTAAACTATGAGGCCAACTCCCTCTCTCACTAGAGTAAGTCATTTTTTCTAGTCTGGCTCATTGGATGCTCCCTTTATGACTGAGACAAAATCCATATCTCAGTCCTCTTGACTGGCTGCCTCCTCTATCACTGTAGAAAATTCTACTGAAACAAGTGTATCCTCCCAGGATATCTCACATCTCCTATAGGCCTCCTCAACTCATGTCACCTATATGTCATTTTTATAAGATGTCTCTCTCCCACCTTAATCTGAGGGGGAACTCCCTCTGAATGATTGGCTCTCCCTCTGAGTAAATTGTCTCTCTTTGAGACAAGGATCACTCTGAGTCGACATGCTCCCTCTGAAGCTTGAATCCCTTTGATTCTATACAATATCTAGACCCATCTTCTCCCTTTGCATCTAATGAATTCCTCTGTAGTCTGATCTCCTATGAATTGTCCTGTGGGGATGCTCCTCCTTACTAGATCATGAGGGATGGCTCCCTATGAAATCTGGCTCCTTCTGAGATGGTACTTGGTGGGGCCACCTGCCTCCCCACTGGTGGAGCCATATTCTCCTCCTCATGATGTGGCTCATCAATTCCATATTACTCGAGAATATCTGAGGTCATTTTATCTCCCTGAAAGTATCATGGGGGGATGCATACCTCACTGCATCCTACAAAGTGTCATGAAGCCATGTTGGTTTCCTCCTGGTCATTGAAACATCTCTAGGTAGATCCGATGACTCTACGGAATCCTCCTAATAGTATGAAGGATGAAAAAATAAACTAGAGGGAACTGTAAGATCATCCCTCGAAGCCTTCTGCTCCTCACAATCAATCCCCATATGAGACACTTTGTATCCCATAAAATTAAGCTTCTTTTTGGAAGGTTCTAGCTTCATCCTCTTCTTCTTCGGTACATGGATGTATACTATCATGTATACAACTTCTTGTCTATATAGTATGCTCCATGTCTCAAACTAGAGATCATCTAATCTATTGCCTCCTACAACCGTCACTATATCTCCCTCTCAGCGATCACCTATGACCTACCCAGAACAAGAACAAGAAAATGAATAGGAACAAGTACAACTGTCACTATAGCTCTTTCTCAAAACTATCACTCGTGACCTTCCTAGAATAAGAATAAGAAGCATGAACAAGGATTTTCTAGTGTTGTGACCAATTATTCCTCCATGGTAACCTACCGAAACAAAACAAGAACATCTCCATGGTAACCTCCATGGAATTTACAAGGTAACCTTCCTGGAATGAAACAAGAACATATCCATGATAACCTCCATGGAATTTATAAGGTAACATGCCTGGGGAAAAGACAACAACCAATGACATCTCCTATAATAGATCAATTTCATCTCGTAAATAAGTGCATCATTAGTACTAGACAATGAGCGTTTACATAATGATCATCGTACCAAAAATAATCAAGTGTGACTAAGCATTTGATAGAAAAAGTAATCTGTTAGCACTGGGAGTTGCTCTTAGATTGCTAAAGAGTAATCCTAATACCCATCAATAGATTCCATAATTTGGTAGAATTTTTGTAGAAGCTTATCTCAAGTGCAACAAATATTTAGAGAATTATATTTAAATATCATCACAAAATCTCCACAAGGTATACACCAACAAGCAAGGATTGAATAACTTCAGATAAGTGTTTTTGAAACACAATTGAAATATTGAAGACTAAATAAACATGTAATACATGCATCATATCACAACAGGAAATTTTGAGACACATATAGCATAAATTCCCATCAAAAGGAACCTCCTAAATAATGAGAAATAAAGATCTGATAAAACTTGCACCAGTAGATAACAACAAATCCTTTACTGCAACATTTGAACAAGTAATGGAGATGAATCATTCACCAATAATCCACATCAAAGAAATATTGAATACATAATATCGTAATAAGAAAAGATACCGATCTGTGACTAACCAAGAGTCTTAAATCTGATATATACAGTCATGGAGACTTTACACAGTTGGCTGCAAAAATAGTATACGTTCCCCTAACTAGAATCACTTGGACCCTTATCTTGATTCCTCTCACCCATTAAATAGAAAATAACATCCAAAGTATTCTTAAGTGGTTGAAGCCCATCTCTTTCATTGGATTCTGGGCCTTGGAGATCGGTGGCAACAATCAAAGAGAAAAAAATCCAACAAACTGCTAAATTTTAGGAAGTTGTTGGAAGTCATTAATAAATCTGTTTCCAACTCACTACATGATGTTTTAATGGAGCTAAGTATTAGGTGCATATGTTATTTAGAATGTAAATGATCTTTGAGAAGTCATTTGAACCCTCCTTGACAGGTGACAACCTCCAAATAAGGTGAATATCCAATAACTGTCTGAATTGCAGCACCAGTTTGTAGTGAACTCATGTTTTAATTTTATCTTTCAAATGCCAAAATGGGTTAGGATGATTTTTTTATCGCCGGGTCAATTCCATAATCATGCTCCTCCACAAACAATTTCAAGAAAACCCACATCACCATTTTGGATTTATGATAAAATATTTATAAGAAGTTGCTACAGGAAATGGGTTTGCAGCGCCTGATAGTGGTGCTGCAAACTTTCCTGTAGGTGGTGTTTTCAACATTTCACCCAAACAAAGAACCATGTCATGTTGAATTTTTTTCAGCAAGTCAACAAGGCTATGTTGCTTCTCCACATCAATTTTGGGAAAAACCCAGTTCATATTTTTCTAGATATTATGAAAATGAGAGTGCGTTGCAAACTGTTTCAGTTTTAATTAGTTCGTAACGCCTTCAAAAGGATGCACTTTGAACCTTCTTATAGGTGTCATTTTCCCCCTCTAATGACTGCAAGTAATGCCAAAACATGCAAGAAGCTTATGAACCTTTGCCAACATCTCCTATAACCTTTGAGCAAAAAATAATGTCCTCCAAGAGCAATGTTTGGATGACAAAATTTGATGGTGACCTTTAGATAGCTAGATGTGACCTTCACTTTCCCTCTTCGACAAATGATGACAACCACCCTTATAACACTAAGACATGAAAATATATTTTGATCAGCTCTAGACCCAAGGTTAGAATCAAGCACCTTGATTTATTAACATGAAAATTAACTCAAAATACTTTAACAACTCAACCCTATGACTCAAACCTACAAGCTTAAACAAATGACTCATATAAGAAGGACTGATCACATAACTGACAAAAACCAATGGTGTCCTTCAGTACATATCATGTGCTAACATACTCCACAATAATATAATTCTAAGGACCGTTGTCCCATTTACAACATTTACTTAAAATGCAACAATATAAAATATCAAACCTGATATGAAAACCTGGAGTCTTGCTGTCATTGTTCCATTTGATATAGAGTTGTCATATACTGTAGGAGACATAATCACTTATGCCTCCAACTCGTGATCTTCCTCTGAGTGCACTAGATCTATGATCCCTTTGGATCTACTATCACCGCTTTAACAAATGTCCTTTTTCCAAGTGTACATCTCCTACAAACGCCCTCTTGATATAACTTATATAGAAGTGTGTACCTATGAAATTTGTAGCACCATCTATATTGTATTCTAATATGAGACAATACATCATCTCAACAAGAAGAAGTCAGAAATATGAATAAGAAGGCTCAATGTCAGGAAAAATGTCAATAAGCCTGAAAACCCTAAAATTTTAACTTGGACGGATTGTTAACCTGAGAGGTGTAGTAGGTGCGCTATGGCAAGGCAAGCTGGTCTATATTAAAATTCTTCCCAACTCAGCCCAATAATTTTCTCAGTGACCTTTACAGAATGTTGCTGCAATTTCCCTAGTGAGTTTTAGGGTGAAATTTCAACTTTCATCGAACTGCAATTTGATAGGTGCACTGAATGAATTGGAGAAAGGAAAGTTGATTTGTGGTGGATTTAGTCCTAACGACTCTATAATAAGTGCTCAACGAGCTTGATAAAAAAAACTACACAACGACAAATTTCATATGCAACGATAAATTTCATGTGCAACGGAAAATCACAATAATGTACGATCTTCCTTCCAGTGCTTAGACTGTTCTGAAGGTAACCTCCTCTGATACCATGCTAATTTTTCTAATTTCCAGATTTGATAATTATTACTTAATGATTTTAAACATATTTTAATGCCACTTTTATCATAGATTAAATACACACTGAAAATTAAAAGTGAAATAAACTATAGTGGAAATAACATAATCACAGATAAATAACCATGCACAATAGACACAAAATTTATCTTGGGAAAAACCTAAACTCGGGAGAAAACAAACTAGAGTTTTTTTCTCTAGAATAAATTCAGTCCAAGTTCATGAATACATTACCATACAAATGAAGAGTTCCAAGCTCATAGAAAGTTGTTCCCTAGTGTGAGGAAGATCCCTCAAGTATGTTGCATCATTAGAACAAGATAACACACCATATAATTGACACAACTGCAAACTACAATTGCAGCTAGATAATACACACTAGAAGAGGAGAGCTGATGAGATGTGTAATAATGTAATGAATTTTCCTTTATTTATACTAGTCAAGTCACCTTAATTTACTGGCATGGCCGACTTGTCATTTTTGTCTTTTAAGTTTATTTTATTTCTTTTGTTGCTTTTACAAGTGTTTCTTCAATGCTTCAATGGAGCCTACTTGATAGTCTTGTCTTCTATTTCTTTCTATTGCATTCCAGGGTCTTATATAATTGTTTCTTATGGAGAATGACTGCTTGAAGTTGCAAAACTTCAACAAGAAATTGAACTTATTTGCTAGTAGATAGTGCCTAAATTTTTTAAAATTATAGTTACCTAAATATTCTCTTTCTATGGAATTTTAATTCTTCTCACTCGTGGATAGTTTTCTAATGACATAGTGGATGTGATAGTCCATTCATTTTTCTCCTGGTTGTGAGAGGATGGCCTTCATGGTTGTTTCTGTTGCATCTAGATGTACACAAATGTTTTGTTTGAATTGGGGAATCTTAAAATTAGTTCCTTAATGATTTTAACCCCAAGTTCTTCTAATGCCCACTGGTACTAGTGTCCATTGCAAGGTTTCCTCCTTTCTTAGAAATATATCCATTAGGTGGGCTATTTTAGCATATACCCTCTTACAAATGTTCTATAATGACGTGTCTGGCCCAAGAGAGACTCAACCTTGGAGTGGTTTTTGGGTGGTTCTAAGTATTTGATGACTTTTAATATATTTGGGTCCACCATTATACCTTTGAAACTATGTGTCGAAGTATCTTCCCAAAAGGTTGCAAGAATTGGATTTTTCCTAGATTTGAGAAAACTCCTCTATCTCTAAATTTGTTCAACATTAGCCTCAAGTTTTTTGCATTGGTATTTAGGAAACCAAATAACAATGATAACATATCCACATATTCACTATTTTTTTAAATTATTCTCCAAAATGTATTCGAATGGAATTTAKAAAGATCTAAAAGTTTTATCATYTRGTATGGGATGAGCTGACATATTTTTCACTAGAATTRCTAAACATAAGAGCATTTAATGATCACATGAGAGATATTTTCATCATCTTACTTGTAAGTAATGCATATACTAGGCCCTTGTTTTTCTCATTTCTATAGGTTATTCCAAGTTAGCACTTTGTTCTTTAATGCTAACCACACAACTCTTTTTGTTTTCTTTGGAGCCTGGACCTTCCATATATTTTTCCACCTCCAAGTTCTTATTAGTATTCGAGGAAAAGTTTTCTTGATCACCAAATTTGGGTTAATAATGTCCTAGGTTTGATTCCTTGATCATACAACCATGTATTTATGGAATGGCTTCTTTGTGGTTTATTTATATAGGAATTCCAAATGATTTCTCCCCCCCCTCTCCTACTAGGCCTAAAGAATCATTCTTTTTCCACCCTTGATGATAAATATTAGTACATGCACAATCATGTTCCTAATTAAGTGTGTTAATGCCTTTGTCCTCCAAATTTTCTATATGCCTCTCATGTAACATGAATTATTTTTTATACATGATGAATGTATCCACTCCAACCTCACTTGCTCTCCATTGCCTACCTTCCAAGCTAACCACCCACCTTTTAAAGGGAAGGATTGAACTAAAAATTTCTAGTTTTTAAACACATTACTTTTATATATCCTTTGACTCATTATCCAATCAATAATAAAACTAGGGATAATATATTGTTTCACTATTCTATCCTTATGTAGACTTTCCACAAACATTTAACTGTCAAGGGTTTTCCAAAATAATGAATAGTTTTCAACCCCCACCCTCTTTCATCTTTTGATTGAGCTATAACCTTTTATTTGGCAAGTGGAATCTCTTCATTTTGTGGTTTCCAATCCAAAAGAATCTAAGAACAATTCTTTGTATTTTATCTAGAACCCCCTTTTGGAATATAGGCTAATGTATGTTAGTAAAACCAAGAGTTGAGTTGAGTTGGTTACATTCCATAGCCTGCAACTACAAAATCTTATCCAATACACTGACTCCTTCTTCCTCTCATATTTCACCTATTTTTCCCACTCATGTTCCAAAAGGATTTTTGTATTCTCTTCCCTTGTTGATTCATCATCGACATATGTCACCTTGCACTTACATGATTACCTTATTTCTCTTGGACAACACCATGTGAATTCCCATAGAATCTTTATTATTCAATTAGAGGATGATTTAGAAGCTTGGATTTTTGAACCTTTGAGCAGATTTTTATGCCTTCAAATATTGATATAACTTGAGATGCACATTGAAAGTGTGGCATGTACCTATGATAATTCTTCATTCCTAAAAAATAACCGCATATAAACCTTTGGTTTAAGGGTATTATTAATATTCCACAAATATTTCCACCACCAAGCATCCTCTTTTTTGCAAGTTATGCAATTCACCAAAAAGGAAGGGAAAAAAATAGATGATCCAATAACTTTAATAATTTACTCATCATTCTCTTCATCAACACCCACATTCAAAGCGTTCAACTGAGCAATTAGTTTTTCCTTTATATTTTCATGGGTTAGTTTCATTGTCAAGTAATGATTATGCACTTTAGGGACATGTTTCTTAGTGTGTATGATTGACATGGCTGCTTGAATGGTAGCATGCACTTTCTTATAGGACTCTTCAATGTTTCGGGTTCTATACCTTTCTTAATATACTAAGAAAATTGGGATTGACACTTTGGAATTTCAATATGAATAACCACCAGACTAAGAATGAAATTGGTTTGATGTAAATTAAAATAGTGTCAATTGATTAACATAATTTTCTTGTGACACATACAATTGTTTATTATCATACATTGGTAACTTGGTACACATATATAATATATATGGATCCAGAGGAGTCGTAACAACACGAGCCTCCAATTATGCCTTGCAAACTCTTCAGGAAATTCAATGAAAGCAATAGAGGAACCCCTAGTCTGAAATGAAGCCCTAGTTCGAAAGAGAAACCTAGTTAGGCAGGGGAAACTAGTGAAGCAAGTGAGTTCAATCAAACACAAAGATCTAGTAAATCTAGAAGATTGTCAAATTTATCTAGATATAGTCAGGCATCACAAGAGAGAGAAAAATTATGTGTAGGTGATGCAACGATTGATCCATTGCATGAAATATCAGTGCGATCCTTTGGTGGTGATGATTAAGGGGGAAGTTGTAATCGATCGATATTGAACATACATTCCCCCCTGTTGACCAATGTACATCCTTAATCACATCAACAACGTATGGATGGTAAATTGATTTTATTTATTTTTATATAAATAAAGTGCATATGGACATGTTTTTGTGCATTGTCATAACTATATGAAAATGTTTTTAAATGTGTATAGGATTCGGCTAATGCTGGGGGAAATAATGAAACAGAGGGTGAATATCAAGAAAAGGGTGAGGGTGAAGGTGAACCAGAGGTGCATTTTCATCAAAATGAAGATTACACCCCTATTACCACCTATTCCTCAGACATTGGTGAGGTGCTTCCTTGGGAAGGACTTGCTGAAGAAATGACCCTTAAACACTTCACATCCCACCATGTAATGTTGAAGTAGCATCTTCAATAAATGGATCTCCCTGCTGAGAGCAAACGAAGCTTGGAGGTTGTTTTGCATTGTTTTGAAAACTTCATTGATGTATATAAGAACCTTGGGCCAATGACCAATACTTTCATTGATATGATGAGGAGACACAATCAAGCAATGATGGGCCCTGATAAATGGCCCGAAATAGAGAAATGGGTATCAAAAGAGCAAGCAAAATCATTTTTTAATTTTAAGGAAGGACCAAAGCTATTGATGTTGAAGGTGCAATATTTAAAGCACCCTAACATCACTATCCATATTTATGATTATTTTTGGTAGCATATGGTATATCTCCATGGAATGATGAAGTGCCATATTATTTTGTGAGATTTATTTATGCATATTTTTTTGAGAATATGCACCCATATTATACCGACCTACCATCTAACTATTATGGTGTTGGTAAAGATCAAACGTATAACCAGAGAGGTACGTTATGAGATCCATCATTTCCTACATCTCCACCATCCTTCGTATCTCATTCACCAAGGATGGTTTCTTTACCTTCAGAGATGGAGGCCACTGCACAAGTTAGCAAGGACACGAGGAATGTAATATAAAACAATATAAATTCAACTCTTATTGGTATTGATGTTGGTTTGAATGAACATAGAGTGTGATCTAGTTCCCGTGAAATATTTGTTTATAAGAAAAATGATGAGATAGATTGCATGAGCCTCAAAGAGGTACGGGTTTATGNAAAGGGTGAGGGTGAAGGTGAACCAGAGGTGCATTTTCATCAAAATGAAGATTACACCCCTATTACCACCTATTCCTCAGACATTGGTGAGGTGCTTCCTTGGGAAGGACTTGCTGAAGAAATGACCCTTAAACACTTCACATCCCACCATGTAATGTTGAAGTAGCATCTTCAATAAATGGATCTCCCTGCTGAGAGCAAACGAAGCTTGGAGGTTGTTTTGCATTGTTTTGAAAACTTCATTGATGTATATAAGAACCTTGGGCCAATGACCAATACTTTCATTGATATGATGAGGAGACACAATCAAGCAATGATGGGCCCTGATAAATGGCCCGAAATAGAGAAATGGGTATCAAAAGAGCAAGCAAAATCATTTTTTAATTTTAAGGAAGGACCAAAGCTATTGATGTTGAAGGTGCAATATTTAAAGCACCCTAACATCACTATCCATATTTATGATTATTTTTGGTAGCATATGGTATATCTCCATGGAATGATGAAGTGCCATATTATTTTGTGAGATTTATTTATGCATATTTTTTTGAGAATATGCACCCATATTATACCGACCTACCATCTAACTATTATGGTGTTGGTAAAGATCAAACGTATAACCAGAGAGGTACGTTATGAGATCCATCATTTCCTACATCTCCACCATCCTTCGTATCTCATTCACCAAGGATGGTTTCTTTACCTTCAGAGATGGAGGCCACTGCACAAGTTAGCAAGGACACGAGGAATGTAATATAAAACAATATAAATTCAACTCTTATTGGTATTGATGTTGGTTTGAATGAACATAGAGTGTGATCTAGTTCCCGTGAAATATTTGTTTATAAGAAAAATGATGAGATAGATTGCATGAGCCTCAAAGAGGTACGGGTTTATGCAAAGTTTTGTCATAGTGGTTGGAAAGACTTAATAGGGCATGAGAAAGAAGGCATGAGATCGGTATGTATTACAATCAATTTAAATGTTTCATGCATTCGATGATAATTCTTTTGTCATTCAATCCACTTCATCACAACTTTTGAATTAACACAAAGTGTTTATGTTCATTAATTGCAATTCACTCAGATGTTAAATGATTCAACTTTAAATTTTGAATTAGGGTCATTTAGCATGTAAGGTTTTTCATAGATTGGGACTTCACAGGTATAATTGCATGTTTGGAACTTTTTTAGTTATGAAAACTCGAGTGTAATTTCAAATTTTAATTTAAAAACAAAATGACTTGCAATTCAAATTTTCAAATCTCAGGGTAACTAGGAGGGAACCTTGGGTATGGAGCAACCTTATTCCATTTTGGAAAATGTTCTGGTTGGAGATTCATAGGTATAATTGCATGTTTGAAACTTTTTTAGTTATGAAAAATGCAGTGCCATTTCAAATTTTAATTTAAAAATGAAATGACTTACAATTCAAATTTTCAAATCTCAGAGTAACCAGGAGGGAACCTTGGGTATGGGGCAGTCTTATTCCATTTTGGAAAATGTTATGGTTGGTGATTCACATGTATAATTTCATGATTTAAAATTTTTAGTTATGAAAAATGCAGTGTCATTTCAAATTTTAATTTAAAAATGAAATCACTTACAATTCAGATTTTCAAAACTTAGGGTAACCAGGAGGGAACCTTGGGTACGGGGAAAACTTCTTCCATTTTGAAAAATGTTCTTGTTGGCGATTCACATGTATCAATAATGTTTGAAAGTTTGTAACTATGATTGGATGCATCATAATTTGACTGTAATTATTAGTTTTTTTTTCAATATAAGTACTTACAGTAATGTCTATATGCATTTCAAATGTGTTATAGGCCAACTTGGAGGAGAGAGTGGTAGAGGAGAATCAATGAAAGGTTGGAAGGTACTCTTTTAAACTCTTTTAGGAACATTTTCCCCATTGAATTCTTTCCAAACAAACCAGTTACACACAAGAGAAAAATATGGTGCTATAGCCTTCCAAACAATCAACACATTAATGGATAAGTTTGTTTTATTTTCTAATGCAATATTCAATAATTAATGGCTATATACATTTTTGAGATATGCAGTGCATGTTAGAATAAATGAAACTTCCTACACCACATGATCCTATATTACTCTTGGAGTCTCCATAAAAAAACCCCTAAGGATAATTGTTATTAATTATAACTTTAGTGATTTGTCTACGTGTTATGAGAAAAATTCTCATAGGGATGTCACTGAATAGATCAATAAGATCTCCCTGGGATCAACCTAGTTATCCTATATAGGAGGGGGTAGAATTCATATTGGATTCCTAGAAACAATAAATATAATCACATACAAAGAGCTAAGTCTATGGCTTACCTTTTCTTGAAGGTTTTCCTTAGTATCTCCTTGCTGTTGTAGTCCTGATGTTCCAACTCCATCCTCTACAACTCGCTTCCTGCACACTAAAGATACAAAAACACCACTCTAACTGCTTCCCAATGTTATGATCCTATATATAGATTGAATCTAATCTTATCTATAATATACAATAACATATCTGAACATTTATACATCAATTGACAAATATTCAAAGGGGGGAAACCAAATAATCTATTGATTGTAATTAATAAGAATTTACATCAAGATAGAATACCTCAAGTGTTTATGTAGGTTGCTTCAATTTCCTTGCTCATTGCTTCTCCTTATATCTCCTTGGTCATGCTAGGATCTAATGACTTATGGTTGAATAATTAAGTAGTTTGGTAGCATAAACTTGCTATTGAATTCTTCCCTCTCTTGCCCAAGGATTTCCCTTGTTATATAGCTCTTGGAGGAGGCTTGGGAGAGGCTTATAGATGTTCTAGAGGCCACTAGAGACTTGAATTATTTGAGTTCCTAGTCCTTTGATACGAATACCCAACTCACCCTTATCCTATCACCTTGTAACTCTTCAATTATATATTAAGTCTGACAGTGCCTCGCAGGATGAGATACTAGTGTCTAGTGATGGCTTCACTTGTTGTCCACTAGGTGACCCACAAGGATGTCAATAAGGGCTAAAAACGGGTTCAATTCTTACACAAAATATGTATTTGGGACTTTATCCGCTGATGAATTCCTCTCTGGACTATAGGGTGGATATTAAGGCTATAATAGATTCCCCCTAATGTGTGAGGTCAGGAAAGGAGTGGATGGCCGAAACACATTACAATAATGTCCATGTGAGGCAACAACATGAGAGAGAAAATGAGGTTTGGAAGCCAAATAATTCCTACAATCAAACACCAAGGATGAACATATATAGATCAATCCCCTAGGTAGACATACTCAGAGTCATAATAAGCATGGCCTCCAAACAATACATTGCAGATCCATGAAACGAAATGTTATACCATGGCCATGAAAGAATACATAGTGGATCCAAGTCATCAATAAGACCGTATCCACAGGAAAATACAATGTGCATCTACATCATGAATGCAATCACAACCACCATTAAATACAATGTGGATCTATGTCATGAATATAATCATAGCCACCAACATATACAATGTGGATCTATGACACAACATATAGATGTCAAGAAGACAATGAGCACTGAGGAGAGTGCCCCCAAAGTCTTCATTTACAAGTGACATAATCCAACACAACTTGGGAGGGGATGTTGTAAAAGAAGGATATGGTCCCAACCCAAGGTCTTTGTCCCAAACACTGAAGGTATGCATCTACATGCGAATAGATGAGTTGATGTCAAGCATGGTAGAAACCGTTTAATTACCAGTCATTGATGTATACCATTAACAAACATGAGGGGACCCACCGATGGTGAATATGGATGCCAAGGTGACTAATACAATCTAGCGAGTGTGAATAGATGATTTGGTGTTGAACACTCATAGACTCAATCAATCGGGAGTCAATGATGAAAACCCATTGTCAATCACAAGGAATCCTACCACTGATGACTGCAAGCTCCAAGGTACTAGCTGGTTTCTAGATCTCCCTCCTAGATAATGTGTTGGATTCGATAGGAAGAGATTCGTCAAAGGAGGGCCTTGATATATCCCCCATGAATCAATGTGAAAAGGACACCGATAGATGTTGGGAAGAGAGAGCATCACAAAGTACAACTGACATGAGGATGGCAAACTCGGAAAGTCAACAAAACAACAGATAGATGACTTAGTTTTAAAATTCCCTTGAACATATAACACGACACAATGGTGACTTGGAAACAAAACACAAGAGCTGGGAGAATATAATGCAACAAAGTATGAGGCATTAAAGCACTCTCCATGATGACTGGAAGAGTAACCAACCATAAGAGTATCTATGACTCTTATTACTGGGATGAATCCTAGGCAAGCTAAAACCCACCTGAATGATGATGACTCAAATAGGTTCCATGTTCAAGGGTGACTTGACTGATGCTGCCATGTTGAGAATATACCAATGGTGAAAAACCCCCACTCTTTTTTGATTTTTTTTTTGTATTTTCCATCTTCTTCATGGTTTAACAAGCATGCAAGAATGACACAAGTATGATCGGTATCCTTCATGGTTTAACGAGTATGAAGAATGAAACAAGTAAGCTCAGTGTTCTTTCTCGTAAGTTTAGTCCCCCAAGCCCGAAAAAAGTATAAAAAATACAAGGGAGAACTCTTCTAACCTAGGTGGACTAGAGTATTCATTTTTCGTAAGTAGTCCATCCAGACCGAAAAATGGTTAAAATTATACCGAATAGACGTCATTTCAAACCTTTTAATGAGTGTGAAATAAAACAAGCTCACTCGACAATATTTTCATGTTTAAAGAGTTTGAAAAGATCTTAAAGGAGATTCATCGAGAGATAATGAGTGGCTTAACAACATGCTCTTATGTTCCAAGTGTGTGGAACCAACCTAAGCAATGAGGAATGCAAATGGTACTAGCGAGTGAGGTCCACTCTTAGTAGTTTTTCTCTCCCTGGGTAGGTGAATGCAAAATGGAAGAAAAATAACGTAAGAGGCAGATGTTCAATGTATGATTTGGCAGCGACCCTAGTCAAGGATCTATGGAAAATACGCAGCCTCACACTATCATCCGTGAATGAGTTAGATGAACACCATAAGTGGTATGTGATGATGTACGTGGAGGGGTCCTCTCCTGGATTTCTGTCAAACTTAGGAATGTTTGAGGGTAATTTGGATGGCATAGTCAACCATGAGGGGTCATGGGTTATAGGGTCATTCATTAACCGTGACAAATCTGATAAATCAAGCGTTGCGAGGAAAGACAATGGTGAAAATGAATATTGGGAGGGAGTCGAAGTCTCTGTTGTTCTAGATGGACCTTGCATTCCCCCTATGTTGGTACTACTGGAAGGTTGGGGAGATCCTGAAGAGTGAATGCTTGATGGGGTTGTGGCACCTCCAAGAGAATGACTGCTCCCAGAATAAAAAATTCCCTCAATGGGGTTTCCCCTAGGGGGAAATGTGGACCCTACATGAAATATGTTCTCAAATATAGTCCCAAGGAAGAAACCACCAGGGATAGATGTGGGCACAAAAGGAAAACCTCCCCACGGTGAAAAAATTCCCCCAAGGGACGTACCCCCATTGAGTGGTGTGAAAACCAAGGAAAGATAAAACCTCCAGATGTACTATTTCCCCCAGGCTGGCCAGAGATAGTCCCAAAACCACTAGGAATACTCCACCCAAAAGGTACACCTGCTCCTGATGCTATTGGGTCGGATTGGCGGAGGTGGAAGGAGTTCCACTTCCCATGCTGAAACCAAATCTCGATCCCCCACTAGAAAAGAATATGGAAGTGGGAATTAACATGGAAGGGATGGGCGTAGGGACGTTAGGTATGCTAATGGATGGGGATGACATGGTTGAAATCCCCTAGATGGAGGAACCAAAACAAAATGAGTGGATGGTGTAGGTCTAATGGAGCTAAGAGGTGGTAATGAGGACACTGTTGGGATGCCCCCAGGGGAATTCCCCCTTGCCCCATGTGGGGATGGGTTCAAAGTCTCAGTTACATTGTACGAGACACCCTGTCCTGACATGGTGAGAGTATGAGTGAACAAAGTAAAAATATCATGAAAAATTTCCCTTACTTGGACTAGTAAAGGGGTGTCTGGTTCAATCAAAGGAGGATTAAAATTCCACAAAGGACGTTCATCGACCAATTTTACTTTGTCTAAACCAGTTTTTTCAAAATAAAGATAAGACCCTTCAAAATCCTTATCACTTGTTACACATCGCTTTAGAGGCAGTTGCACCTTTGTACTAGGCTCGAGTGCTCATAGTCGACAAGACCGACACAGTGATTCAATCACGATGAATAAATTTATGTTACCTTCCAAACACAAATCAACCTATGACTGACTTAGAATAAAAATCAAAGAGCACACCCCTAATCAAATCTAGGAAAAAAAAAGCAAACCAATTGGCTTAGGGGCCTTCCGAAAACCAATCCGATGGGGGAGATGAAGTCCCCACAAGATTGACCAATGAAGGTGTGAGGAGTAGTTACAATGAATGACACGAGATAACCTTGACCGATGAAAGTAACATTTATTAAGGCAGGCACCCTCCGAGGTAACTGAGATCGTGCACAAACATATGCCCCAGGTACTATAGACGCATCCCACCTGCATTCACCTATTTGGATCCCTAGGAAAGGTCACTAAGGATACTGCCTAACAATCAACGCCCGAGCGAACAGTCGTAAGTCCGACCACATGTAAGGGAAGGGTAGATAAGCCTGAAGCTCTGAAGGTGTTTTTAGATTTTAACCTTGTACAATATTTTACTGCAAACATATTTTCAATAAAAGAACATAAAATATACAATGGGAAATACANAACAGTCGTAAGTCCGACCACATGTAAGGGAAGGGTAGATAAGCCTGAAGCTCTGAAGGTGTTTTTAGATTTTAACCTTGTACAATATTTTACTGCAAACATATTTTCAATAAAAGAACATAAAATATACAATGGGAAATACATACATTACACAAATATTTTTCCCCTGGAAATCCGAACCTTGAAAACCATCATATTATATATTCATTCATAGTGATACATTGTTTACAATAAAATATACATATAGGATCCAACGACATCCAAAACCCTAACCCAATGAATTGGATTAGTTAAAAACACTAGTTACTTAACCAGAAATAAAAAACCATCGGAAAAAAACCATGTGCCAAAAAACCTCCAAGCAGACACTCAAGCTACTCGTGCAAAGAATATAACACATACCTAACATTCTCCCACTTGTTGTTTTATTTGTATACATGGGTTACATGGTTACATAATCAACAATCTAGGGCATGAATTCCCATGGATCCTATACACCAAGAGAACTTCTCAGTGCTCACCTATTTTTTTAATGAATCTGCAACATTCTTCAAAGTGTCCACCTTCATCAACAACACTTTCTTTTCTTCAACCATGTCTCTCACAAAGTGATATTGAATATCAATGTGCTTTGTCTTTGAATGATAAGCTGCATTCTTCGCTAGAAAAATTGCACTCTGACTGTCACAATCTATCCTTATAGCTTGTTGTACCAACCCAATACCTGAAAATAATATTTGTAACCATACTGCTTCCTTACTTGCATGAGTGGCTACCATGTATTTAGCTTCTATAGTTGAAAGTGCCACTACAACCTGTCTTTTGCTCATCCAACTGATTTCTCCTCCAAACATGTTATACACATACCTTCTTGTAGATCTCCTACGATCTAGATCTCTAGCCCAGTCTGCATCCACAAAGCCATGCATTTCTAACACCCTCTCCAATCCTGGTCTTCCTTGGTCGCACTATCCATAGCTATCAGTGCCACGCAAATACCAGAAAACCCTTTTTACTGTTGTCCAATGCTCATTCCCTGGTTTTGACATATACCTGCTAAAAAATCCTACTGCATGTGCATTTTCTGGTCTAGTACAAACCATTGCATACATCAAACTACTAATTGCACTCGCATATGGAACACGAGACATGTCCTCGTCTTCTTCCTATGTCTTGGGACATTGATCCACATATAACTTTACACCAACAGGAATAGGGACCTTGACTAGTTTACATTCCTACATATTAAACCTATGCAATATTGTCTTGACATATTTTCTTTGATTTAACTAGAGTTTCCTCTTTTTCTAATCTCTTTTATTTTCCATGCCCAAAATGAAATTTGAAGCACCGAGATCCTTAGAGGACAAATGAGTTTTCACATCTTGGATAATCTCCTTGTTGTTTCCTATCACCAACTTGTCATCCACATATAAGACCAAATAAATCAAATGATCACCAATTAATTTAAAATACAGACAATGATTCTCTTTGCTTCTTGTGAAGCCAAGTCCCCACATATAAGTATCAAATTTTTGATACAACATCCTTGGTGATTGTTTTAAACCATACATGGAATTTTTCAGCTTGCATACCAACTCCTTCTTTCCCTTCACATCAAATCCTTCTGGCTGCTTCATATAGATTTCTTCTTTTAGATCCCCATGTAGGAATGTTGTCTTCACATCCATCTGTTCTACTTCAAAATCAAATGCAACAACACCATATAACATAAATATCATATAAGTTAACTTTGCAATAGGAGAAAAAATATCACCAAAACCAATTCCCTCAACCTGGGAGTAACCCTTTTCTACTAACCGAGCTTTGTATTTCTCCACTTTTGCTTCTGCATTCAACTTCTTTTTAAATACCCATTTGCTTCCAATTGGAAACTCCACTAGATCCCAATACTCATTCTTATCCAAGGATTCAATTTCTTCATCCATGGCCTTTTTCCATAGTTTTCCATCCTCTGAATCCACTACCTTTCTGAGATTTCTAGGATCATCATCAGTAATAGACAAAGAAATATTTGAACATAAATCAGATGGAGTATACCTTTCCAGTAGCCTTCTTTCTCGAATCGATCTCCTCAATACTAGAGTATGATGATCTTCTTCTTCTGATTCCTATTCTTCTGTAGAGTTTGATTCATCATCCTTTAAATCAAACTCTATTTTCTCTCTTTCTTCCTTACTTGGTATGACTTCCTGTTTAACAACATCCTTCATTTCTCTAAATACCACATCTCATCTATACACAACATTCTTAGTTTTTGGGATCCAAAGCTTATAACCTTTGAGACGATATTTATACCCAATAAAGATACACTTTTCAACCTTCTTATCTAGCTTACTCATGTTTTCCTTTGGAACATGAACATAGGCCTCAAAGTAAAATACCTTGAGATGTGTGAGAGAAGGTTTCTTACCAATCCATACCTATTGTGGAGTCTTGTCATCCAACACCGATGAAGGTGATTTGTTGACTAGGTAACATGCAATAATCACTGCCTTTGCCCATAATTCTTTCCCTAACCTGACACCACTGAGCACGCACCTTGGTTTTTCCATCAACGTCCTGTTCATCCTTTCTGCAACTCCATTCTGCTGAGGTGTATATGGAGTAGTCTTCTGCCTTGCTATACCACACTTCTTACATAATTCTTCAAATTCATTCCCGTATAACTCTCCACCATTATCTGTCCTCAACACCTTAATTCTTTCTCTGTTTTATTCTCAACAAGAGCCTTAAACCCTTTAAACCTGTCAAAGAATTCATATTTCTTTCTGAGGAAATATATCCGAGTATTCCTTGAGAAGTCATCTATAAATGAGACATAGTACACAGATTTTCCGAATGATGGAACTGACACAGGTCCAAACACATCACTATGAGCTATCTGTAAAATTCCTTCTACACTTATTGCACCAGAGGGGAATCTTACCCGATTCTGCTTCCCATATACACAATGTTTACATAAATCAAAATACAAAGAGAAGTTAGACACAACTTCAACCATACATTTACCATGTAGTAGTCAAAGAACCTTCTCTCTGATATGCCCCAGTATTTGATGCCACATCATAACCTTTTCTCCAGATACCGTAAGAGTTCTTTCTTCTTCAAATTCAGTATTAGGAACAATGGAACTATTACACCCATCACTAATAGTGCTTCCTTCCAGCTTATACAGAGTTCCAAACTGAGCTCCCTTCAACAACACCATTGCTCCTCAAACCATCCTACATGTTTCCTTTTCAAATATAGTTTTTACTCCTGCATCATCCATTTTTCTTACAGAAATAAAATTTCTGGACAAACCTAGGATGTGCAGAACACCAGGTAGTTTTACAACCCTTCCATATATGAGCCTCAACCTGAATTTCCTCATCCTATGATTCTGGTTGCCGAGTAATCACCTAGGAAAACATTACCTCCATCATACCTTTCATATTCACAGAACCACTCCCTATGGGGATTCATATCAAAGGATGCACCTAAGTCAACCAACCATGCCTCATGATCTGCATGTGTGCTTGAAGAAGCCAATTACACATCCCCTCCTTCTTCCTTGGAGGTATTTTATTCTATAGAAGAAGCCTCTTCAGATCTCTTCTTTTTCTCAATTTTGGATCTACACTACTTCTTGTAGTGCCCTTCTTTTCCACATCTCCAACATACCTTTACAAACTTTCCAGGAGATTTAGATCTACCCTTAGATTTATATCTCCCACTGGAGGACTTAGATTTATTTCTTTCTTGCTAACGTCCTCTTGCAAATAATTCATCTGTGATCAGTCATTCCATGTTATTTCATCTCATTTCCTACGACAATAAGGATGATACCACTTCATCAAAATTCAAGGAAGTTTCATTACTACTTATGGTAGCAACCAAACTATCCCATGAGTCTGGTAAAGAGCATAGTAAACTGATACACTAATCTTCATCTGAAATTTTAATCTCAATAGATACTAACAGACTTACTATAGTATTGAAGGCATTCAAATTCTCTACCACTGAGTCTCCATCTCTCATCCTCAGGTTATACAAATTCTTTCTCAGGAAAAGTTTATTTACTAGGGACTTAGACCGATACAACTTCCCTGATTTATCCCATAAATATTTCGCTGTGGCTTCCTTTAATACATTCAATAATAATGAATCTAAGAGACATAGTTAGATTTTTCTCTTCGCCTTATGATCCAACTTTTTCCATTAATCTACTGAAGTTACTATAGGTATAGTTACCTAGATCCACCCCGATCCACTGATCTTTGTCCACCAACAAATCTTCCATCTTGAGATTCCATAGCTCAAAACTTTTCCCATTAAACTTCTCGATCTCCATTTTCGAACTAATCGCCATTTATTCACCTAAAAAATCAATACCACATATATCCCACTGTAATAATGCTTATCACAGTCCCGAGCCAAACCCTTGACCACAAAGGCATCCCCCTGAAGCCAACAAAGCTCTGATACCAAATGTAGATTTTAACCTTGTACAATATGTTACTGCAAACATATTTTCAATAAAAGAACAAAAAAGATACAATTGAAAATACACACATTACATAGAGATTTTTCCCCTAGAAACCCAAACTGGGAAAACCTGTTGGAAGATTGGTTGTTGTCATTGATGTCAACCCTAGTCATGGGTTTTGGACCGCAAGATTGATGAAGGTATTTGGACATGAAGGAAAATGCACATGTAGATACAAGACCCATGGATGGATAGTATACATCAGGTTGTTTTTGGTGGTATGTGGCACGTCACATGGATCCTCATGGTTGAGGAGAAATGAATTTTT
>SNQJ01S0075207.1:0-37107 GCA_010110895.2 Picea sitchensis | reverse complement strand
AAGAGTATTGAGAGAAATCTCCCTACGGATTAAAGTTTTCTTGATGGAAGAGGGGATGTTTACTATGTCCCCGACTAAGATGGCAGCGTAAACACCCTCACTTGGGGTAGGGCGAGGTTGGGGTAGAGTCATGCACTGAGAGAGGGGAAGGGTTCTTTAACAAATGGGGGGGGGGCAATAAGAAATGGACTCAAGATATGAGAGAAGCTTGAAAAGAGCCACCATAGTTGAGAAGTGGTGGCACAAAAAGATCAAGAAAGAAGCAAGATAGTCTTAGAAGTTGCGGAAAGAATTCATACGAGGATAAGTAGAGGAAATATAGATGGAAGAGTTGTGGAAGATCAGAAGACAAGAAAGATTGTCCAGTAAAATATTAAGTGAGAGAGAATCTTGGAGAGAAAGGAGTCCCTAGGAGGTTGGACACGAAGGAGAAGGTGTAAACGTAAGAGGAGGAAGCTGGCATGAATCTTGAAGAAGAAAGAGAAGATTCAGCCCCGATGCTAGGAAAGATCGGAAATACAGCTGAAGAGACCACTCAAGTGGAAGAAAGAAAGACCCCCCAGATAAAAAAAAACCACCCCAAAGGTAGTGGAACCAACCTCGAATCACCCATACCCCAAGTGTCTTATATAAAAGTGGTAAGTTTGATACTACCTTCTCATGTTATTTTTGTTCCGGTACAATTAGTTAGTCAGTCACAGCCAAGAAGTGCGATTACAGGGAAGATATTGAGATCCCTTGGTAGATCACAAGTAGGACCATTAGGTTTCATTTTGATAAGAGAACCAAGATCAACAATGGCTGGTCATGCGGGAGGTTCGATTTCCCGATACCTAGAATTCTGGGGTAAGGGAGATGAAGATGTTGAGAAACACTGGTTCTTGTGTGAGGCAATCTGGAGATCCAAAGGGACTCCAGATGCGAATAAGTTGGTTCAATTCTAGACTACCTTGAGAGGTCGTTCTCTCAAGTGGCACATGAAAATAATTGAACCAAGATTGCCATGAATGCAAGGTCAAGCGTTCACACTTGGCTAGGTACATAAAAGTTTCATAGTGGAGTTTAAGATACCTCAGTTAGAACAACAGGATTTGTCTGAGCTGCCCAAGATTCAACAAAGAGAAGGTGAATCAGCCTAGGAATACAACTAGAAGTTTAAATATTCTATAGGGAGGTTAGCACATCCAATCCATGAGGAACATCAAAGGGAATGGTACATTCAGGGGTTGCTACCTGTGACTTGGATTCTGTTAATGCAACCGCGGATAGCCACTTTGACAGACGCCTTGGAAACATCGATGAATATTGAAGCCATGGTGGGATACCATGGGAGCCTGAGAGTGAACAGACGCCCAACATATGCAAATTTTGTGCAACTACAAGGGAAAATATTGACGCTTACAGAAAAGATTCAAGAACTGACAATACCTAGACCAGGACGACTGCAGTTCTGTTGCACCAGATGTTATACATAAGGACATTTGGTGAATGAATGTCCTTGAATGAGGGAAATGGGACCTTATTAGAATCCAATGAGACCCTCACCAGGACCCATGGGGGGAGTTGCACAAGTGTCTACGAACTTACCATTCCATAACCCCACCCCATATCATGCTTTTCCAGGGAGCCAAGAAACGCCAAGAGTTGTGTATTGTGAGATTTTCCAAATCCATGGGTATGGGTTGAGATAGTGCCCCATTATGCATAAATATTCAAGAGTACCCAATACAATACACTATGATTTCTGTGCATCTAACACACATACTAACAATCAATGTAGAGTGTTGGATGCACTTGCAGACATGTTGGATTGAAGAACATTCAGAGTGAATGAAATCCCTTAGGGACTGAGAAGAGGTCGAGGAGGTGGAGCCAGAGGAGACTTCAGAGGAGGAAGGACCAACGGAAGGGGGCCAAGAAGATTTTATAACTGTGATGGGAAAGGACACATGTCTAAAGACTGTCCTCATTCAAGGCGACCATGGTGCTCTCACTGCAAAACCAATGGGAATGCAACTGAAGTCTACCTAGAACTAATTTCAAAAAGGGAAGATCATGTACAACAACGAGGAACTAACCTCATCAGTTCATAAATCAAGAGAGTTATTAGAGTACAATTTCTTAACCTCAATATCGTTACTCGAGGAGGAGAAAAGACAGGAGTTGATGTTGATACTCTACCTCAAGTCCAGAAAGAAACACCTAAAGAAGACATGAATGACCCTCTAAAACATAAGTTGTTCTTTAAAAATTGCATCAAAGTGTTTCAAAATATTCCTAGCCCTGAGATGCAAGAGAAACCCCCACATCCTATTGTTTAACCTAATATTGTGCAAGTCCCTGCTTCACCCCCTGCACCCAAAAACCCTGTAGTCACGCTGAGACAACCTGAGAAACCTCAAAATGTAGTCGACCTTTTGTTTCAATTATTCTCTAACATTCTCAGGAATGACCAATTAACAGAGAAGTTTCAAAATGCGTTATACCTAGTTTTAGGGAATGAAGAACTTGTAGAAGGACTAATCTTCCTGAAAAGATTACTCAGAGAGTGAAGAGAAGAAAAGTACGAACTGGAAACGAATTCAGACTAGTATCCTAGTTAAAAGAATTTGAGATTAAGGATGTCATGTTGGATCTAGGATCCGATGTGAACATTCTTCCGAAGAAGACCTGGGAAGCCCTAGGAAAACCTAGGCTGACATATTCCCAAATTCAACTAAGAATGGCCAAACAATATTGTATTTTCCCAATAGGAAGACTGTAGAGTGTGGAAATAGATGTTGTGGGAGCGAAGACCGTAGATGAATTTGAAGTGATTGATATCATGGGGGATAATGACCCTTACCTTGCATTACTTGGCATTGATTGGGCCTATGAAAACTATGCAGTAATTGAATTAAAGAAAGACACCCTGACCTTTGAGGCTAATAGAATCAAGGTAGTTCAACCCTTGGATCCATATGTAGGGCCCAGATATATAGATCCAATAGACAATAATATGGAGGGATAAGACTTGGATCAATTGTAGACTATAATAGTAGGAACAAGAGACGATTATATAAATCCTACTGTTGATGGATCAGTAAGTTGGAGGAGTATAAAGTCAGTTGACAAAGATTCATAATTGGAATTTGACAGTTGGCAGCAAGGCTCATATGAAAAATTCTCAAGGAGATGTGCAACTGTCAAAGAAACTATATGGGTTGGGACTGAACTCAAAGAAAACCTAGTATAGGATGGTACCCCAAGACTCAATAGTTTTTTTCTCAGCATGGAAGAAAAGGTAGTGGAGGATCAAAGGATCTCAGTACTAGATGTTACCTCTAGGACACCCTTGCCAAATGGTGGGCCAATCATAAATACTTACCTAGAAATTGGGACGATGTGAAGCAAGTTATCAAGTATAGGTCTCAGAATAAGGAGCAGATAGAATCGGAGATGCACACGAATTTCCAAGTTGCAAAACTATTTAGCAGAGAATCTGATCCTAAAGTACATATTAAATAGTGTGTGACACAGTGGCAAGTTGCAGAAAATACCCTCTTTCTTCTGGGTTCAGGTATTTCCTCACTCCCTATGTCCAATCCCAAAATCTTGGTTCATACATGAAGAAACCAGAAGAAAGACCAATGATTGGAAGACACTGGCATATCATTTTTGCAAGGACTTCTCATTTACAAGTATGTACCTTGAGCTTGAAGTAGTCCTGCAAAATATTAAGCAATTTATTTTTAGAGATAATAGTAATCAGAAACCAAACCTAGTGGTATGTGCAAAACATAGGCAAGAACTTCAGACCAATCTTCACCTACCCTCAACCTAGAAGCCTATATAATTCTTCTAAGATTACAAGGGATTCAGAAAGCCCAGAAGATTTAGAGGAATTGAGAAACCTAGCCATTAAAGAGATAGAAGGGAACAAATAAATCCAAAACATCATACCCAGTCAGACTAATAGTTCCTATAATCACCCATTAAAGTTGCACAAAGACAATATAGGGAACACAAAGCAACCTAAGATAGCTATGGTGGGATATTACTGGGATGAGAAAACTAGTCAAGAAATACAGAGTTTGTTGCAGGAATATGAGAATTTGTTCCCAAAGACTTTTTTAGAGTTAAAGAGAATCAAAGGAGTTATGGGAGAAATGAAAATTGAATTAAAACCAGGATAAAATCTTGTAAGGCATAGACAATATCGCCTTAACCCTAGATTAAAAGAGAATGTTAAGAAGGAGATAGACAAGATGTTGGAAGACAAACTTATTTTTGCAGTGGAAGAAGTAGAATGGGTTAGTGCAATAGTCATTCAAAGAAAGAAAAACATACATAATATCAGGGTCTGTGTAGATTGTAGAAGCCTTAACTCTACCTGTGTACATGACCCTTTCCCAACACATTTTACCGATGAGGTTCTAGAACAGGTTGCAGGGAAAGAAGCATACTCATTCACAAATGGATTTTCAGGCTACCACCAAGTAAGGATTGTTGAAGAGGACAAAAAGAAGACTAAATTCATAATAGAATGGGGGTCCCTTGCATACAATGTGATGCCATTTGTCTTAAAGAATGCCATTGCAGTTGTTTCCGGGATTGTAATAGCCGCTTTTAGAGAATTCATTCACAAGTTTACATAAGTTTATATGGATGATTGGATGATATATAGTTTTCTCAAGGAACATGTAGCGTTGTTACGTCTAATGTTTGACAGATGTTGAGAATTGAAAATATCATTGAATCTCATAAAGTGTATCTTATGTGTACCACACGAGAATTTGTTGGGCCAGATAGTATGCCAAGAGGGAGTATTGGTAGACCTAGACAAAGTTGTGGTTATTGTGAACATGCCACCACCTGTGAGTGCTAATCAGTTGCGCTCCATGTTGGGACACACATGGTACTATCGCAGGTTCATCAAAAGATATGCAAACATTGCTTCACCTATGGAAAACATATTGAAAAAGGATGAAATGTTCCAATGGACCCCAGAATGTGATAAATCATTCGACACCCTAAAGGAGAATCTCAACATAGCACCGATTCTGATATTCCCAAACTCAGAAAATGAATTTCATGTCCACGTAGATGTTTCAGGTATTGCCTTAGGAGCTATCTTAGCACAACCTGGAGATGAATCCATGGATCATCCTATCTAATTTGTGAGTCGGAAGTTATCACAAGCTGAGCGCAACTACACAATGATAGAAAGGGAGGGTTTAGCCATGATTTATGCTTTGCATAAATTTAGACATTATTTGTTAGGATCTCATTTCAATTTATTTACTGATCATTCTGCACTAAAATATCTAGTTAACAAACCCATGTTGGAAGGGAGAATTTGTAGATGGTTGCTATTATTTCAAGAATTCTCTTTTGAAGTAGTTATTAGGCCTAGATGATGCAACATAGGACCCAATCACCTGTCTATATTAGATTCAGGGGAAAGTTGCAGAGCAGTTGACGATCAGCACCCAAATGCATATTTGTTCTGTGTTGAGTCCATATCAAAGTATCTAGAGGACATAGCAGTTTTATTAAGTACATAGGCCTGCCCAGAAACATATTCCGCAACCCAGAAACACCATATGGTTGTTAGAGAAGCGGATTACCAGTTGATCGTAGGACAGTTTTATAAATTGGGACTAGACAATATCTTCAGAAGATGTGTCTTGGATCATGAAAGGAAGGATATATTATGGGAGTGCCACAACAGAGTTGCGGGAGGTCATGTAGGAGTTAAGGCCACTACATAGAAAGTTCTCCAAGATGGAATTTGGTGGTCAATGCTCTTCAAGGATGCAAAGGTATATGTTATATCATGTGATGTTTTTCAAAGAGTGGGTAAGCCATCATGACGAGATGAATTACCACTTCAACCAGTTTGAACTCTATAGGCATTTGAGAAGTGCGAAGTTGACTTCATTGGACTGATTAACCCCACTGCTAAGCATTCAAAGGATAGGTACATAATTACCGCAAGTGACTACCTTACACGTTAGGCTGAGGCAATAGTTGTTCATGATTTTTTTATCGATACTACTGCTAGGTTCATTTTTGAGAATATTATCACTCTATTTGGATCTCCTAGGAGCCTAACCAGTGACCATGGAGCTCATTTTATTAGTGGCATTGTAGCAAAGCTTACAACAGATTTTTTGATCCAACATCACAAAAGTAGCCCCACCACCTACAGGCCAATGGAATAGTAGAAGAATTAAACAACATTTTGGAGAGAGGGTTAACAAAGGTCTGTTGCGTCAATCGGGAAGATTGGGATGATAGATTTCCAACAGTACTACAAGCTTACAGGACAACCACAAAGAAACTCCATAGGTACACGCCATTCCAACTAGTTTATGGGAAGGAGGTTGCAGTGCATGCATAATTCATCACTTTGAGATTGTACATCATATAGATCACACATATGACAGAGGAGGAATCAGTTGCGTAGACTTCCAGGTTCTTAGGAGACTTTCATCAATCGGTTGAAAAAGCAAGGAAAAAATCTTGGCATGACAGGAAGATTAAAACTAAAGTATTTGCGCAACGAGACAAGTTTCTACTCTATGATAGTCAATACCAGAAGCATCCTGAGAAGTTGTGTATGCATTGGTTGGGACCATTTATATTTGCAGAGATCCGACCTTCAGGAGCAGTTAGACTTGCGCAACTTGATGGTATCTTGCGACTAGAATGAGTGAACGATGTTCGCTTGAAACCCTATATGTCTCAGAACTGAGATAAAAGGATTGTTTCTCTAGTCTGAAGGAGCATGTATAATAGTTAGATTTCCATTTTCTACAATTTTTGTAAATTCAGTTAATAAAGTCGTTGTGCACAGTGTTGCACCGCGCCACGTAGTTCATTTTTTCTGTTTAAGTGTTGTTTGATGTAGAATTTATTACTCAACAACGTAGGATCAAAGAAGGCAAAAAGTCATTTATGACAATCATTAATATGATGTGGACCCCTCTGTCATCGGAGGGAGAAAGAATCTAAATGCAATCTGAGTCCATGTGCCACACACACCTAGTCCAATCACAACGTTTATTTCTATTAAAGTAGCCCATCTAAATTCAATTAAGCCATAAATCCATGATACACAAATATTCCATCAGTTTTCGCACTGGGATTCCCACCCATCAAACGGAAAGGTCTAAAATCGACCACGTCCTTGTCCAACTTGCATAGTAAATGCCAAAATCTCCCTATAGGATTTACACCGTTAAAACATCCTTTCAAACAACTCATATCCAAGTTGCATCCATAGGGTCATGATGAAGAACAATTATTGCTAAAATTTCCAACTGAGCCTGAGTATAAGGCTCTGAGAACTCGTCGTAGAGCGCATTGTTTTCAAAGCATTTAGCAATTTCTAAACTTTGTAGAGTGAGCATGCCTATGTAGTTGTGAAACCCATATTTGTGATCCCAAATCCTTAGTTCATCGCAAAATGTTTTGATAACTAAGAGCCCACAACGATGAGAGATACAGGAATTCGAAGAGCCATGTCCAAAGATGCAGTACCAGATTAGCCCTGCGACCCTCGAGTCAAGGTCTTAGGTGATCTGAAGGGGAAGGTAGAGTAGGTTAAGCTCCTTGAACTTAACTTAACATACCTAGTCTTGTTCCCCCAGATGAACATAGACATATTTTGGACTATCGATCCAGACTCGTTGGGAGGCATATAGTTCTTGCCCGATCCTGAATTCATCAACATATTCAACTCAACCATTATGAACCTCAGAGGCTTACTATTGTTCAGTACCACTGGTGAAGTTGCGAGGTGCACCAACTTCCTGATCAACAGGGTGCACGACATACGTCTCTAGATGTATAGGCGGTATCCAATCCATGCCGAGGAAATACATCATCTCACTGGACTGTCCCTCGAAGGAGAGGATGTGTCGAAGGGATTCCAGGGTCCCATCAAGCACGACAAAAAGAAAGGCGAGCATAGCCTCTATGAAAGGTTCCATATGTAGAGGGGGTGGTACATAGCCAAAATTAACCTCATACTACCATAGATAGTCAGGATTGGCTGTTACATCATAGCCAACAAGGTTATGAGGTCATATTACAAGGGATAATGCATGTTGGATGCATTGTCACTAGTCGAATTCTGGGCCAATGGCGTTGTATTCAACTAGTGTAGTTACCTGTTGGAGGAATTTATTGTGGCTTGTAAGGAATCCCAGGAGAAGGGAGGCACCTTCACATAAAACTACCTATTGGTGGCATTCACGATGTTCAAGTGGATGCCACCTCCTAGAATACCATTGGTGCTAGAAGATAAGGGGCGCATGGAAAATATGTTTAAGCCATGACACTCTAGGGTGGACTCGGAGAACACAACCTTCAACAACTCGACATTCATGAAGTGGTACAATGAATTAATCGACACAACGAAGAGGTTGTGCATTCCATAGGAGCTCCTCAACTACAACACGAGGAACATTGCTTTCAGCATGAACCGACATCATACGTATGTATGACTAAGGTATGTTAACAGGGAATACTTCCATTCGAGGATGTTGTCATTCTACCTGGACGAGGAGGCCTTCGACAGAGAGGTAATGTCGTGTCCAAGAGTCAAACGCAACCTGTGCAAGTTAGGAATTCACAATATCTTTCTTGCAGAACTACTGAAGAAGAACTACAAAGAAGAAAGGGAAAGATCCAACTTAGGACCAGAGGCCCAGAAGAAGGAATCTCAGGCACAGATAGACTCTAAGGAGGAATATGAGATGCAACCATTAGAGCATAAGAAAAGAACGTTGTCGGTCTTTCGGTCGGTTCCAGATAAAGTCATGCTGATAAGAAAGGATATCAATGAGATCTTGAGTGCTGCGTTCATCAAATAACCAGTGGCGAGGAATCTCAGAACCGAGGTCTCGCCAAGTAAATTTTTAAATCCCCAACCCATTTCATCTATCGTCCCCTGAACTAGCTCAAGGGTCAGAGAAACCCCCGTCATCCATATTCAGGAGGACCCTGATCTTGACACCCATCCATTAACCATCACCACCACAATCCCAGTTGCGACCCCCAGAAACCACCAGTCCACCCCAAACTGTTGGTCTAGAGCCGATGTAGCTTGATCCCCCAAAACAATCAGAGCTTCCAGAAACAAGACCAAAGTTTCCTGCATAGAGATAAAAAATTTCTGGTCTAAATACAAAAGTACCAAAGTAGAGCCTGTAGTTGACTGGTTTGAACCCGAACACCCAGGACCAGTAGATTGTTCCTTTTGTGCTAGAAAAGGACCCCCAAATGATGGAGTATCTGCAGTCTCAAAGTACCCAGCACATCCCCTCAATGGCCAAGGTTGAGGGTGTCTAGTGAAGGACAACATAGGAAGCTAATGCAAGTAAAAGGAAGGAGACACTAGAGGTTCATAAGGAACTCATGTCAGCTTCCATGCATAGAACAACATCTGCACAGGGACAAATGGATTTGGTTCTCTAGAACCTTCAGCAGTATGCAGAGTTGTTGCAACTCTGCCTGACCAGAACAGAGGTCCTTACACTCTTTCCCTCAACGTTAAGGTTGAGGCTTGTGCCAGGACCATCAATAGAGGAGGAGGCAGATACTCGCTCGGAGCATTCAATGGCCAGTGGAATTCCATTGTAGAATTGGGAACCCATAGATGTATCCCCTTCATCTATTGAACTTGCACAGTGGCGAATGACACACTTGGTTGGACTGATCATAGCATCCACTGATCAACTAGAGAAGAGGCTCTAGCGGGCCGAGAGGTCTACCAAGCACACAAGGGAGGAAGTGCTCCTTGCACAAAAATGAAATACATAAGAAGCACATGAAAATATCCAGGTTGAGCGTAGACTGAAAACAGTGCAGGAAAGGTTTGCTGAAGCTTGGCTAAAAATTTGGAAGGTCGCACCCCAACTGCCTGAAGCTAGGGATGTAGGAGAGTCAGAGCATCAGATTGAGATACTCAGAGGAGCATGGTCACAACTGGCCATTCACACTGAGCATTTGGAAGTACAATTGCGGCAGAGTCAACAAGAAGTAGAGAAGTAGCCTCGAAAGATGCAGGAGAAGATGGAAAAAGTAGTGTTGGAAGGCAACAATGCTCTAGCAACACTACATAAGAACACAACTGAGTGCACAAGGATTTTCAGGGAAGTCAGTGATTGGATGGGCATCATCGCTAGATGAAACCAAACCTTGGAGGGTGTGTGCACCAAAATCCAGGTGTTGAATGAATAATTTGCAGCCAAGATCGATCCGTTGTAGAAACAACAGAAGTTCGGCCAGATCCAACAAGCATACAATGAAATGAACTCCCTATTTGAGGCACAATATGCAACAAAGAAGGAGTTGGATGACTTCTGGCCTATCAATCAAACAGTCTATATGCAGATGAATCAAGTTGATGAAACAATAGATTCTGAGGGGAACTCGTTGGTCACATCCAAGCCCAAGGGATGTATTACAAAGGTGATCCAATAATTCGTAGCAGAGGCATCACTCCTTTTCAGGAAGTGGCAGGATAAAGTTGGAAGCTTTCAAGGAGTGAGGAAGTGGGCCTTGGAGTTGGTCCCAGAGTTGGGCCCTTCATTTGAAGAGGAAAAAGAAGAGAAAGTACAAGTAGAAGAGAAAAAGAAAGAGGAAAATGATGACATGGGAAAGCAATAATTTCTCCTGGAAGCTATGAAAGAGTCAAGTACTTGACTCGAGGGCGAGTCAAGGTTTTTGGTCGGAACCTGTCGGGCCCTTCATTTTTGGGATAAGGAATTGCGTAAGTTTTGGCCTAGTACAAGTTGCACAAGCTTCAGAAGAAGATGGAAAACAAAGAAAGAAAAAGCAACAGAAATTAGTTACAAAAAAGGACAACGCAACGCTAGCAAAGAAAAATCAACTGGAATAGAACAAGAAAGCCGACAAGCCAAAGCCAGAGGAAAACCTAGCTTATATATAGGGATGAATATGATTATTAAAGGTTGTTTTTTTGTTGAATTGTGATTGTGTTCAGTTTGACCTTTCCCTTAATGTTAGTTTGATGTCTTAGTTGTTGTCTATTGTATATAAGTTAGATTCTGAGTCTGTAATGTAACCTGTACACCATTTTGGGAATTAGAGCTCAATGACATGAGTCTAGAGTCAAGAGTTTGTAACAGAGCACTACTTTGTATCTATGATTTTATAAATGAAGAAAGATCTGAAGATAATATGAATAAGGATCTAAATTTTCAAAATATGTTGTGTCTTTCTATGTTATACTTATGCATTGCAGTACTTCTTTATGGTTCATGAGTTCCACATGATATCTCTATGTTTAAATGCTTCTTCACAACATAAGTAGTTCCAGTTATTGCACACATGAGTTCATATATGTTTTGTAGTTAGATGACTTGCAAAATATCATGATGAATCTTGAAGGCTATGTGAATCCTCATAAGTATTTTCCTTGCCCTTCCCTATCCATTTGTCTTAGCAGCTCTTCGGGTGAGAGTTCTTCTCTTCAGAGGAGATGAAAATGCCAGTGCTCTAAAATAATTGGTAACCTTTTTTTGGTAACCTGAGAAGGGCCTTGGTCTGATAAAACTTGCGCCAACATGACTTCTTAAAAAGGGTCATGATCTTGTGTGGGACGAAACTTCCAACCAAGCGTTTGATGCTTTGAAACTTGCATTAACCCACACACGACTATTATTTCCCCCCGATTATAGTCGAGATTATTTCTTATATTTGGTTTCTTCAGATCATACCATTGCTATGGTTCTGGTCCAAGAGGATGATTCTCATGATTCTCATGTCATTTACTATTTAAGTTAGAGTATTACAACCTCTGAAATCAAATACATACATGTGGAGAAATTGGCTTTGGCGGCTGTTCAAGTTGTCCAACATTTTCGTCACTATATCTTATTGTGAAAAACCATGATTATTTCTCATTGCAACCCTATGTAACATATTATTACATGACAATTGTTGGGGGAAAAATACTCCAAATGGATAATGATTCTCTAGGAGTTTGATTTGGAATTTGAGAGAGCCAAGTCAAAGAAATTTTTGGTCTTTGTTGAGTTGATTTGCGACCTTCCCTCCGTTGATATAGAAAATGTGGCAAACGGTTTTTTTCTTGATGAATATCTCTTTGATCAGTTATGACGATGTATGGTATGGATACATCATCATTTGTATCCAAACCCAAATTTTTTGGCCTAATATATCTCGTGTATATTGTTTTCGTATTTGGTATCAAGCTCATCAATATATTATCCTTGGTGATACCCTTTACTGTCGTGGTATTGATTCCATATTTCATCGATGTATAACCTATGATGAAGCTGAGAAAGAATTAAATGACTTTTTGTTCTGGAGCATGTGGCAGTCATATGTCTAGGTGTGCCACTTCCCAAAATATCCTATGAGCTAGTTACTTCTGGCCTTCGGGTTTTAAGGATTGCATTATCGCAATTCATAAATTCCACGCTTGTCCAATGTATATTAATAATATTTGATCACGTCCTTCTCCTCTTTATCCAGTAGTTTCCGTTGGTCCATTTTTTAAATGGGGCATTGACTTCATGGCATGTAACCCTCGCTCGGTCGAGGGGTATGGATACATCATTGTAGATGTGTATTATTTCACTAAGTGAGCCGAGGCGATGCCTACATTTGATAACACCAGGAAAACTACAACATTGTTCATATTCAATCATATCATCACTAGGTTTGGTGTCCCTCAAGCCATCATCACTGACCATGGCACCCATTTTTGAATTTGTATGATGTTTGAGCTTACCGATAAATTAGGTTTACGACATGAAAACTCAACCCCTTATTATCCACGGGCCAATGGCCAATTTGAAGCAATCAACAAAGTTTTAACCACTATTATTCGACGGATGGTAGGGATTCATAAGTCAAGTTTGCATACAATTATTTTTTTGGAATTGTGGGCCTATCAGACGTTAGTCAAATCTGCTACAGGTTTTATACCTTTCCAATTAATATATGGTATTGATGTCATTTTGTCGATTGAATGTGAAATTTTGTCTCTTAATCTAGCCGTTTAAATCCTCCCCAACACCACAACTGAAGAATAATGTTTGTTGTATTTAATGCAATTAGACGAGACTCGTTGTTATGTTGCATTAGTCATAGAAACCCAGAAGAAACGTGTCAAGGCTCAATACGAAAAACATGTTAAACCTCATGCATTTTCTGAAGGTGATCTAGTTCTCCTTTATGAGCAAGATCATGACTTGTTTGGGGCAGGTAAATTTGAGCCCATGTGGTGTGGTCCTTATATCATTAAATGATTATTAGAGAAAGGGGCTTACGAGTTGGTTGATTACGATGGAATTCCTTTGGGTGAACCCAGAAATGGGCTTTACCTAAAGAAGTAATATGCTTGAAATGTTTTTCATGAGTTCTTTGTACTTTATTGTATCATACTCTAGTGTGTTTTTTGTTGTTTCTTTTTCTTCCCTGAAACTCCTTACCTTTCCTTGTGCCTGGTTTCCATATGTCGACATTGTCGCTACCTTATATTGGCTTGTTGATGGTGCTAGTCGCAGTACTCAAAATCTAGCGTCTACTGCATGGGAAATATATACCCCTATAGACGAGTTAATCAGTCTACATGGTATTTTCCTGGTGTTATCACACGTAGTTGTTATGGGTCAATTCATCCTTAGGTTTTTTAAATTTTTATCCATTAGTCTTTTTAAGTTTTATTTTGATTTCCTCCTTATGGTTTTCTTAGGTTAGCTCAAATAAATGAGATATTGGAGGTTGGTCCATACATTTGACCCACACCTATGGTTTATACCCTTGGTTCATTTCCTTTGGTTTATACCCTTGGTTCATCACATGATTAGGTAGCCATCAGTATCATCCCCATGCCACCACTAGTCTAACATGTCACTACCTCCATTATGTGCTTGAAACCCTCCACTCTTTCCCTTTACCTGTTAGAGATTCAATCAAACTGTTTCTAGTACACTACCAACTCATCAAGAGTTTTTGTAACTCATCTTGAGTACACCCTTCTTATTTATCATTATTTCATTTATGAAGCGGGTTTCATTTCAATCTCATTATTTTCATCATCCATGTTTTAAAATGGAATGATCGTGATTTGGTCATTAAATCTTTCTAACTGTTTATCAAAGTTTGAATTCCTCTCCTAGCTTAGCTTTGCGGAAACTCCTAGTCCAGACAAGTGTTGTGTATTCTTCTACAAACTGGTTGACAAAGGGGAATTGAAGGTTAGAATGGTTGTTGGAAGTTTCATGCTATATGAATCACATCTACAGTCAAGCCATGGTGTCCAGGCACTCCTTGAGTTGTCTGAGCTCTATTGAATATCAATTTAAGACTCTGCTAAATTTTCATAGCACCTGGCGCTTCAAATTGTGGATCCCTTTACCAACTGGCCCCTTTACTCTTGCTATCACCAAATTCTCATCCTATCTGCATTTTTTTCAGCCTATTCCATTGCAATTGAACAAATCCTGCTATCAGAGTTGTTGTGCCTATCTATTTATTGGCCCTTGTTGTTTTTTCTATAGAATTTGCTACAAATTGTGCCACAAATCCCATGTTCCAGCGCTACGAACTTGTGTCAAACTCATATTATTGTCCTTTGATCACATAACCTGCATCAACTCTTTTCCTTTTCATTTTAAATTGATATTTCAAATTTCAAATCTGTCTATGCTGAAATTTTAAAGATCCTTGATTATTTTAATGATGATGACCCTGCATGATGATGAAATGTTAGTTCGAAAACTTTGATAATTGTTGCTTCCCTGCATATCATTTTCCATGAAGGATTTTCTTCATTTTCTTAAGCCATCATATTTCTCTTTCATTAGCTCAGATAAATCTTAATGTGTTATCTCAAGATGCAACAAGGAGAAGTGCCTGAATCAGGAGATGAGATGGAGTGGCTAAAAGGCCCTCAATTTTGAAGAAAGGTCATCCATACATTTTTGAAGTTTTGTGGAAATTATCATGATTACACTCTATCTAGAGGAATATATAGGATTATACACCTTTGGATAATTTTTTTGGGTATTTTGGGCTTAAAATGCATAAATCGAAAACCTACAGGACATTTCATAGTGCCTGGTGCTATGAAATGTGCTACAAAATGTGTTGCGAAAACTTTGTTCTAAGACTGTTGAACTGGTACTTTTGACCAACTGACTTCTAGGAGAATTTTCGACTGAGCCAAGATGAATTTTTGAAATACAGAGGTTATTGTCAAGAATGGATCCATGAACATTAACCTCTTTCATTTTTCACACAGGTGTCACGGATTGGGAGATTCAGAAGAATATTTAAGCCCTATTTTTTCAGTTTTCATGATTTCCTGTTTGAGACATTTTTTTGCGAGACGTGTTCTGGCCAATTGTAGATGAATTTCAAGAAATAGAGAGAGGTTTTTATTTATAATGATATTATATAAAACAAAACGTTCTCATATTTTACACAACTATTATATTTTGACAATTACAAGTGGAATTTTGAAGCCTATTTTTCATAATTGCGCCTCTTGAAAAGAAGGAAATCAGTTAAAACGTGTCATTCTATGTTTGTAACTGTTTCTATTTTTGGAAAGGGCTTGGAGTTTGAATTGGTGAGATGGAAATGAAATCTAGTGCTATATAGTTTATGGTACAAGAGTAGAGAAGGATTGGATTCATGAGCCAAGAGAGGCTAGAGAGAGTAGGAGCAGTATTAGTTGCTCATTTGTAAGCATGAGGGCCTGTTTGTAATGACATTTTATTCCATTAAAGATTCATGAGAGATGTTATCATATTGTCTTATGCGTTATTCCATTTATTTTTTATCTTATTTCTTGAATATATTACAGGTTTTAAGGATCATAGCTGCCATTGATTGATGGATTCATGAACAACAAAGGATCTGTTGTAGCTTTCCCATTAAATCATTGTTGTTTAAGAAAATATTTATATGTTGCAGAAAGGATCTCTTCATAATGGATGTTATTCCTTTTTTCATATTCACTATGCTTCTACTCATTATTATATATCCCTTTTTGTGATATACAATTTGATTTCCTTTGATATGTAGGATGTTATGACTCCATTCCCAATGGAATGTCTCTGCGGCCTTTTTGCTGCCCTCTCCATTTCTTTCTCATTTTGTTGATCCACCTACTCAAAAAATTATAATCCATTCACATTTTGATGGGTACTGAGATTATGCTCTAGCAATCTGAGGGTGACTCTCAGTGCTAACACCTAGGTTGTGCAACTAATAATATTACCAAATATAGTTCAGTCTTTAAATTATTGACTAACATCATTTCACTTGGTATCCACCATCTAATTTTACAAATTGATTCTCAGCTTGTGGTGCTGCAATCAAGCAACATTTATTCCATCTGAAGTCCTACGTTATTACGAGTATACTTGAGAATTCACCTCTTGTAAAGAAATTTTTATTACATTATATATCAACAGATTCCTAGATATCTAAACACATTAATAGATTCATTATCCAATTATGTTTTAGATATACATTTGCACCATTTATAATTCCAAACATGCACACATTAAGACAAGTAATCCAGTAGAAGTTTTGTGTTATAACGTCAAAAGTTACAAAAAAGTGTGTGTCCTCAGACCAAAATCTTGAATCACATGGCTTCATATACATATGCATCAAGGATATTTCTCATGATAAAAACCCACTTCCCATGTTACATGATGGAGCAGTCGACCAATGGATGTTGAAACACCAATAGTATGGCATTGGTAACGTCAAGGTAACTCATCCACAGTGATGTCAGGGATATTCATAGTCAATCCCCCGAGGTTGTGTTCGATCTCCTCAAGATCCTCAACTAATACTCCTCGACCTGCCACTGCACCTATGTCTCCATGTCTCTGGATTAGAGATGATCATATAGGCCTATAAGGTGCCACATCTCCATTTTGAGAGATTTTTATTAGTATCAGATACATACCATAAAAATTTCATAATTAAAATGCCAAAAAAAACATATATTGACAAATATTCATTTTTATCTATATATCCCCACTATGAACCTTCAGGTAGTGCCAAGTCAGGATCACCATGGAAATCAGTCTGGACATATGCATAATCCTCGCTCATGACGATCTGATCTCTTAGCCACTAGAAGAAGACATGATCATATGCAATGGTTGGTACGCCACCATGACATGCCATCAAGTCTACCCATCTCTTCATCCAAGGATCCCATAGAGTGGGTACTCCCCAATCCACATGTTGTAGGCGCAAAACTTGGACCCTTTCCAGGAAAAAAGATACCAAAATCGACCTATATCCAAATTTCTTCAACCGACCACTCCTACACTTTGTTAATGTTTTCTTCATATTTTTGAGGAGGCCCTCACACCAGTTGAAAAATCACGACTCCATAAACTCAATATCATACTGAAAATAGATTTGCAAGGCCATGTGTGGAGATGCACTCCCTGCCACATGAGTAATAGTATAGAGAATTGTCCTCAAAGATATTTCCTGAACATCCTTTATGGAAACCTTGCCACTATGTTTCTCTGTACCAGCTGTGTAGTGATGTGATACATAATAATCCATTGGTTCACCTCCTCCTCTGCTTCCCGATAGTGACACTCGATACCCACGGTGAGATAATCCAGTAAATAAATAGATTTCATCAATCTCTAGAATGAGTGTATGTACCCCGACATGAAAGGCTTGTTCATTCACGTCCCACATTTGGACTAAGTGCTCCAATAGAATTAATTGGGCCCTCATACCCTGAACTTTGAAGAACTTTAACAAGTCTCACTCCCAGAGTGCCATGACAATGTTGGGATCATTCCTAGAAATGTAATATTCCTCTTCATTCTCTCTTTCCCACCATTCGAGCATGATGAACTCTAGAAATTTTTCTAAACAACAATTAAAGATGAATTAGTTCATCAAAAATCCAAAATTGGGAGCTTCCCTAGATTTTTCTTTCTTTTTATTTTTTGAGTTGCGGTCATCGCAGGGGATAAGTTTACCACAGTGCGGAGTCATCATACCCCAACAATGGAACCCCTACGATGATCATAGATCATCGCAGTTCCCTATATGGAGAGCCTGTGATGATCTGGCAACGCTCTCTCCCTTGGAAATTCGTGCATAAACTCAAAAGTTAACCATAAAAAATGAAAAAAAATTCTATAGAAAGAGAGAGGGGAGGAAGAACACCAACCTCATGGAGATGGCTCGAGAAATCATCCACGGATCGCGCTGAAATCATTACTTGAAGATCGGAGGAAAAAGAGGGGTTTTGCACTAGTTTTGGTGAAAATACAACTGGAATGGTAAAATGAACTTGTTTTGACCTATTTTACCTATTTTACCATTTTTTAATTAAATTATTTTTAAAATATTTTTCACCTATGTAAAAACCTAATGGATTTTTCAAAGTGTAAATATTTCAAGATACAGGTCTGACATCTGGACTTTCTATATGGATCAATCCTTATTGGTCGTTTTTTACGTGTTTTGCAAGATCATTTGATATATAGATTCTTTTGAGTTTTTTCAGTAAAAAATGTCGAGCATGGTCTTTGTTCTTTCTCACGCTCGTAAAACTATGAGAATGTAATCGAGTAAACTTTTATCACTTTTTCAGACTCATAAAGGTAATACGAAAAAGGAACCCCCCTAGAGTCCTCTTTAAGCTCTTTTCAAACTCCCTAAACATGAAAAGATAGCCGAGCGATGTTGTTCTTTTCACGCACGTAAAAGTATTTGAAGAAAACATCTGGTGAGCAGTAGATTATCTCTTTTTTGGTCTCATCAGACTAATTTATGAAAAATGACATTTTGGAGTTTTCTTTAAGTGTTTTTTATATTCTCTAAATATAAAAACCCATGAGTTTTCTTTCTTTGGACTCGTAAAACAAACATTGAAAGGCCCATGCGAGACCGAACCACTCCTTCCTAGGGTTCGTTAAAAATACTCTGAGGGAATCATCTGTGGGATGAGCTTACATTTCAAGCTTATGTTATCCTCCTCAAGCTTTTGTAAAAATAAATAGGTACTCGCCATAAATGGTGGGGGAAAATTGGGAAATAAATGTATATATTTAGCTGTGTTAGTGGCAGTTAGTCTCTCTTGAAGATGACACCCCTCTTCATTATTGTATATGGGTTGGGAAATCCATTTGTATCTCATTCGATCATCCATAAGCATGTATATTGGGTCCTCCTTGAGTCAATGCTACCAAGACAATAGTCATATCATTCATATTTTCAAGAGAAGTTCAACCTAAACAAGCCTTCTATTGAGTCGACTATCTGCAGTCCTCAAATTTTACCATGTCGACCTTCCTTGAGTCAGTTATGAATCAAATTATACTCTGATCTACTTCAAATCTGTTGCATGTTTCATGTCATTAATGGAGGATACATTAAGGCCTTCTTGTCAGGAGTCTATTCTTATCGAATTCAACTCATTATCCAGGAATTAGACTTAGAAATCATTTAGTACCTTGGAACCTGCATGCCTCAATGGTAGGCTTCCTCGTTTTCAATGGTGGGTTCACATCATTAGCCCCCAATTGGAAAATTCCATCAAGTGTTCAAATCCAGCTCATTAATTCACATTTGATGGATTGTACTAGAGTATCTTGGGGTTCATTAACATCAATGATTATTTCCCTCGCACTTGTTAACGATATCCATTAATGGCCGGTAATCAAGTGGTTTCTACCATATTCAACCTCAACACCTGTAATCACATGGATATATTCGTACTTCGAGATGATGGAAATGAAGACAATGGATATTGTCACATAGGTCCAGGTTGCAATGGAGTATTCATAATTCGGTGTTGACACATAGATCCACCGTGTATTTATCATGGCTATGTCCAAATTTGAGTCTTTATAACATAGATCCATAGTGTATTTCTCGTGGCTATGTTGAATCATAATGACATGGATCCACAGTGTATGATTTGTGTCCATGAATCACTTGAAACTTATGACTAGGGTCACTTGTAGTCTGAGTATGGGAATCCCTACCTTAGTAAATGGTATATTATTGTGCAGATGTTTGTTTGTTGAAAGGTTTTCGACTGATGCGCTCCTTGTTCTCAACACACACATTCTACAAAGTATTTCAGATGTCGCATGTTCCAACTTCATACTTTGGGGGGAATTATGTTACACATTATTTTGGTCACCCTCGTGATCACCAATGATATGTGTAATCCTTACGTATTTGTTTCCTCAAGCTATTGAAGAAATAAGACTTTCTCCCTGGAAAATATAATCATCCTCCCTTTATTAAAAACCCTAACAAATAAGATCGTCACACCTTGCCAAGTGTTAAGGGTGCGACAATCCTTGATCATTGCATGTTGCACCACATTGGAATGCGACGTTGTCGCAGGCTGCTTGTGTATAGGGTGTGACGATGCTCAAACAAAGGAAAAAAGGTGAAATTCTCGAAAGATCTAGAATAGAATCTTCGAAAGGATGAGGTGGCCTCCGATCGGTTTGGACCTTACTTGCTTATATGATTTAGTGGGATCATCCTAATCTCTTCATCCATCCCTCTTCACTCTATAAAAAGAGGGATCTCTCATGGGAAAATTTAGGCTAGCTTGTTCATGAAGAATTATGCTGAAGATTGTACTTGTGATAGCTTTGTTGTAGCTTTCCAAGTCAGGTTCTGAATTCTCTTCATCAAAGCATTGGAGGAAAGGTGTGTGTGTTGAAGCAAAGAGCCATTGGAAGTGAACTTGCAACATCAAGGCATAGGTTGTATTCTCCACTTTCATCAATATAATGCAATGATACATTTCTTCCCTATAAAATTGTCTCCATTTTTTTTTGCATAACTCCTTCATCTTATGCATAGGTTTCATTGGAATATACATCGTTGCTCTTTTTTTTTTTTTCTTTTTTCTTCTTCTTAAGAGGTTCAACATCCCACAAATATAATGATGGAGCAAGGACGACACTAGAAAGGATCAAACAATGTTTAAATGGTATCTCATTTATCCCTCATTGAACTATTTTATATTACAATGAAATCTAAGGAGAAGCTTGTATTGTGCTATGGTTTGTTCTAATTTCTTGTTTAAGTTAGGGAGATTAATTTGTGTCTGCACTTACCGATTTGTCCAGTTACACTAAGTATAAGACTAAGTCTAAGTAAAAAATTTAAATAAATGACTAAATGAACTATGACATAAGTTAAAAGATTGAGATAAATTAAAAGTCTAGAAAAATGGGGAATAAAACTTAAAGGTTGGAAAAAATGCACATGTTTGCATGAAATTAATAAAATGGATTTTTAAAATAGAAATAAATAATAACTTGAGAGAATAGGTATATACATGGAACAATATCTTAAGTCAAACTACCACTAAGTCTAACTAGAATAAGACGCCTAATCCAACTCTAACTAAGATCTAGTTAGGAGAGACTCATTAAATGCGAATTTGGGGAACAAAGGGACAAATAAGAGTGAAATTAGGAACACATTGCGAAATGTGAGGGAAATTGGCTTTTTAAATAAAATAAAAATGGTAATTACTTGTGTAAATTGGGGAGAGTGTGACAAGTGTGTGGGTGAATAATCATTATTAAATTAATTAAAAAGTTAATAATTGTGCATGGGGGCATGTGTCATTAGGGATTTTTCTATAAAACATATGGTGTAGAAGGGAAAGGGATGTCACATTTCTTGGTACTGTTTTGCTGCCAAAATTTTGTGAACTGTATTTTACTTGTGAGAGTTGGGATACCAAGCTTGTAAAAAGAATGGAAGCTCTTCCTTGCAAGGCAAGTCTTGGAGCTATTGTTTATCGGTTTCTTGTGTGTCACCTATTTGTGGCTCGGTGGGCTAAGGGGAAAGAAGAGTACCCCTAGCATTGGTTGGGATATATCGGTGAAATTTCAGTGATTAGAAAGTGAGAGTACAGAAGAAACGCAAGTTTTTGAAGGACATATTCAAATCTCAATCTTCATTGGTTCTGGTATTTATTTCGGAAAATTTTATTGTAGTAAGAGTAAGTTTGTAAGTTTGAATTTTTGTATAGTTCGCTGCAGAAATACCTTGCATTTTTGGAAACTAAATTATTGCTTGTTACGGATAAATTGCAATTCTGAAATTTAGAATTTTATCGATCTTTTAAAATCTAATTGTTATCCGTATTTTAGAATTCGATATGGTCACTGCATTTGGTAGGAATTTCTAGAAATTAAATTTTGTATAACCATTGTTATGTAAATTACAAATTTGAAATTGAAATTGTAAGCTCGTGGCCAAATTCAATTACGACCTGGATTCCAATAATTTGATAGTTGTTGTCAATACAATTTAACAATTAAATTCAGTAATATATTGGATTGCTACCAATTGGGTTTACACACCCGGAATGCACAAATTTACTTAATCGTTGCAAAATTAATCTACAACTCCTGAAATGATCTTTATTATAATCGTTGTGTAATTATATTTGTTCTGGAATCAAATTCTTGTATAGTCGTGGACAATTTTTGAAACTTCAAAATTTAAAGAATTTTGTTGGATGTATAAAATAATTGCAGATCCGAATTAGGTCTCTAGTAATGGAAATTATAATAATATAATCTTTTGTTATATTAAATGATATAATTATGAAAGGAATTGTATTAATAATTGACATTAATGAGTTTATTAATGTAATTGATATTGTTTAATTGATAGACATTATTGTGGTAATTTAATAAATTATTAATCTAAGATCCAAGTTATATATAATTAAATGGTCATATTGAGTATTCAAAATTCATCACCTACATCTCTATAATAATTTAAGGCCGAATTGTGTCAGTCTTAATTAAGTAGGTGCGATGGGTTTTGCTTGAAATTTTGTTAAGTCACCGATAAATTTCTTAAACTCACAATGGTATTTAAGTAGATCGTAAAATATATTGAAATGTCAGATTCTTTGAACAGATGAATTTTAAGTTTTGACGTTGAAATTTTAGTCTTGAATTTTAGATTAGGACAAGTTATGGGAGTAGATACCTCCATGTTCCTCAGAACATTCGCTAGTCCTGTGACCTTAATCAATCAGATTAATCCTGGACTCGAGCGTTGATTATGTGTCTTGGAGGTCCTAACCTTGCAAGGTAGGTGGGGTCGGGTAGACATTTTTGTTATCCTTATGTGGTATGGTTGATCTAATATTAACAGTAATGTTGTGTAGTGATGTAGATGAGATTAGAATGTGGAAATGTTGATGTATGTTAATGTCACAAATAACTTATTCTAATTGTTGTTTCAAAAAAAAAATCACCACTACTGTACCCACCTACATTTATGTTTCAGTTGAAGGGTCGTTACAAGCTTGAAAAATTTGGAAAATTTGGATGATATAACATAGATATCATATCAAATGAGAAACTAGGGGATAATGAAGACACAAAAAAATAGTCACAAAAAGAGCCCAAGAAAGAGAAGTTGATTTCTAGTACCATAAACTCTTCAAAGTCTTTATTCAGTATGGAAAGAAAAGTGGAGATAAATCCATACCAAGGTGAGATTGATGCATTAAAAATAAATCATTATTTGTAGCAACTAGAAGTTTATTTCAACATTCACCATATAGATGAAGAACAAAATATATCATTTTCCCGACTGAAGTTATAGGGCCATGCTTTAACCTAGTGGGAAATCCATACATAAATAGTTAAGTTGTAGGGTGATCTACTAGTAACTAGGTGGGAGGACTTCAAAACCCTCATCAAGTCCCAATTCTACCCTATCAAGTATGTAGAGGACCAATGAATTTGATGGCAATACGTTAGGTAGAAGCAAGAGCATAGTTTACAAGAGTACACCATAAAGTTAAGAAAGATGGTCATCATGTTGGGTATCTCTTCCAAGAACCCATATGTACTCCTAAAGTATCTAGGAGGTATACATATCCATCTACAAAAGCGAGTGATGTTTTTGAATCCAAGGATAGTGAATGAGGAATGTGTATAGGAACAATATCTGGAAAACACAGGCCACAATAAAGGGAAGCCAAGTGGTTCCAAGGAAAAAGAGCACCTAGAAGTTTCCAAGGAGGAGAATAAGAAGTGGAACGTGGAGAAATATAAGAATATAAAAAAACATTGCACATCAATGCAAGGATCCCAAAAACCATTGTAACCATCATAATATTGATGGGAACACTAAGGAAACATTATAGAAACTACTTCCATAGTTGAACCTGAATAACTATAAGAAGGGTGCAAATAAAAATAATCATATAGCTAGGGGTATGATCAATCAAATTGAAAGTAGATATGATATGGATGAGAAGATTGTCTTCACATCAATGCAAAAGGATGTGAATATGAGTAGCCTTCATCACTATGAAGAGAAGCAGATGACCAAAATCTTCCACATCAAGATCCAATTCAAGAAGACCAAGATAGATTCCCTATCAGACTATGGCTCTCAAGCTAATATCATAGCAATAAATCTGGTTAGCAATCTTGGATTATAGGTTTGCGATCATCCTATCCCTTATCCATTGGGATGGGCAAATAAGGATGCATAGATCAAGGTAACAAAATAGTGCAAGATTAAATTTGTTGTAAGTGTTGATTTTATTGATGAAGAGGAATTATACGTAGTACCCCTTTATGTACATGGAATAATGTTTTGAATCCCCTTCATGTATATGAGGGAAAATATCTTCATGTAGAGAACCAACCAGTATCGACTAATCAAGGATGATAATTCCTACATCATCAATGCTCATAAAGGCAAGTCAAATATCTCAATGGTAACTGACAACCAAGACAAGAAGTTTATTAGTTCCAGTGTTGGAACCCAAAGTTTTGGGTTCAAATTTGTGCACACGTGCACAAACAAAGTTGTGCATGCTCATTCCAAAGTTTTGAGTGTTCTCAAGTAAATGCACGAAGGAATGACAAAGAGTGCACGTCGGATCAAGTTTTGACAGTACACAACAAGCCTAAAATATTATTGAACATGCACTAGTCCTAGTTTTGATGTGCACCATAAATCAATAAGGCGCATGCTAGAATCATGGAATTAATCATTCAGAAATCCTCTCGAATGATTATTGTAAAAAAAACAAGGGATTGTGGAGATGAAAATATATGATTTGCCATAGCATTTAAGATCACCTTTATTCTTGAAGGTTATGTGGACTGCACATAGGTTCCAAAAACATGCGAGACATTTTTGTTAGTCGAGCGAGTGGAGTAGAGAGGAAAGAGACAACACTCCCTATCATAAAAAGCTATAAAAAGAAGCAGTGATATCAGAAATAAAGATATCTAGATGTTTCATGAGAAGAGATTCATTGATTCCTTAATATCGAGCTTTCTCTGAGCTTGCTGTAATATTGTAATGATTTTGAATATACTTTTGTGTCTATTATATGTCTGAGTTTTGAGAAAGGGAACATTGCATAGTGTTGTAATTCTAAGGATTTATATAGGGGATATATGAATTTCTATGGCTATCATATGTATATTTTCTATGCAATGCACACCTTTTTTTTTTTGGAATGACTCTAGTAATAAAGATGTGATAGTTCCGATCTATTATGTGTCTAACATGTATGAGTTGAATATGAGTGTGTATTGTTTTGCTTCTTAGTCCTAATAATTGGTCAGATATGAGTTTCATGGATTCCAATATCAATTAATCTTCATGTGTTTAGACTCCATCCCTATCAAAATACCTTATGGTCCCTATGATCCTCTCTGCATCCCAGGTGATACCTTCCTTGGCCTTGGTTGAGGATTGATATGTTGATGCTCTGGTATTTTTATTGGACAACTCTAGACGAAACCTGGGTATAAATTCCCCAACGTTATGAAGGATGCATGCAAGTGTGCATCAAAACACCCAACAAATGGTTCCATTTTCATGACTTGAAATTCTTGTCGAGAATAATGAAGGAAAGAGATGAGGTGGGATCCATATTGAGAGGAGATTCAAGATTGGTTGACTACAAAAGAGAATGATTTTTCCCTACGATAAACTTAGGGAATAAGGGTGAATTTCAACCAATGGAAGGATAGATATTTGTACACAAATATGCATGAGATTTGCTTTACAGAATTTCCTTGTTTATTGTTTGAATGGATGAGAAGGAAAATTGCTACCAATTCTCTTATGTCTCCATTGGAACCAGTGGTTTGGGATCAAGCCAAGATTAAAGAATTGAAAGTGTTGGATAGTAAATGGACTTCGGATATTTAATCGAGTAAAATAAGGGTACATTATTGAATTCTCCATGTAATACACTTAATCTTTCAATGAGGTTGAAAGAAAGTTTGTGGAAGGACCGAGAAAGGGGACGTTGGAAGAAATTCCACTTTGGATAAAAATTTTGTTCATGGAGAATGGGATATTGCACATGGATCCTGATCGAATGGTTGAGTAAACTCCCCTAGCATGCGCAGGGGCGGGGGGTGGGGAGGGTAGGGGTTTTGAAAAGATGGGTGAAAGTTAGAGAGGAGATGGAACCATTGAAGAGTATCCATAAATGTTTGAGATGAGGTGAGGTATGGAATGGACTTGTAGGATAAAAGGAGAAAAATACCCAATAGGTACGCAAGAAGAGTTGAGATAAGAAGAAGAGTGGAAAAGAGAGGTGGAAAATAATTATCCATGGGTGTGCAACGACGGGTCGGGTCAATATGAAGAGAAAATAAACCACACCAAGCGGTAGTGTGGAAGAGTATGTTGTACCAAAGTGGAGCACAGATGAGGATAATACTACAAATAGGAATGGAATAGAGGATATGGTGTACAATAGGGATACCAGTAGTGATACTAGTACAAAGATAGGTGATGAAGTAAGAACCTCTTTCCCATTGTGGAGTGCCACAACCTTGGAGGAAGATGAAGTGTAGATAAGTGGTGCACTGATACGAGGAGAGGATGGTGTGTAGAGAAGTAGTGCATTGTTTGGAGAGGAATATAGAGTGAAAAATGGTGGTGTGAAGATCATACTGGAAGCCATAGCACATATTTTTAGTGTGTAGGTCAGATCGAAATACAGAGCACATATTTGTAGTGTGATGAACACAATGGAAGACAAAGCACACATTTGTGGTGTTTAGATATGACAAGAAGGTAGAGCATAGCGGGTTGGTGTTCCAAAAGAAGAGGAAGATAGAGGCTCCCCTGGTGGTGGGGGAGAAGAATTGACAATAATAGATGGTGTTGCACAATTGTAGGTAGATAAGTCCCTGGGTAACCTCACAAAAAGTTTCAGAAGAATATGGAATTAACCCCCCTTTTTACCACCCCCCTTGCACATTTTTAATCAATAAGAAAACAAAGTAGATAGTGAATATATTGGAGTAGAAGAGAGAGAAGAAGGTAGAAACAAAGACACAAGTGAATAAGAAGGTGAATTCAACAATAATTTACCCCAAGAAATAGTGGTGTGGAAAAACACCACCCCTAGTAGTTAGAGAAGAGGAAGTAGCTCGAGTTTGAAGATGGAAAATCAGGATAATACCTTGAGACTACCCGTGTTCCATGGAATCAGTAAGGATGATGTGAAGAAACACTAGTTTACATGTGAAGCAATATAGTCTAGGAAGAGAATCATAGATGAAGAATCCAGAATCACATAGTCGGATCCCATGTTTAGGGATAGATCCTTGACGTGGTATATGAAGTATAAGGCTATTGCACCAGTGGAAAAGGTGAGGTCCTTGGACAATATTAAGCAGGATCTACCTAGGGAGTTACATAAACCTAAGTCGGAATACCAATGTATCACAAAGATAAAAGATATCAAGAAGAAGGAAGGTGAGACCATATGAGATTATGACCAATGGTTTAAGATTTTGTTGGATATCATGACGTTCCAAATCCAGGATGTGCAACACAGGGAATGGTTTATTGCGGGGTTACTTCCCCATATCTGAGTCCCTCTCACACAAGAAAAGGTGAAAACTCAAGCAAAGGTGGTAGAAATTACCATGCGCCTCGAAGCTATGCTAGGAGGGGCATAGACGTCAACATCTTTGGCACAAGTGCAACCACAACTAGACAAATTGATGATACAACTACAGGATATGGTTAAGACGAATTTTGTTCATGAGCATGTATGGTGTACAACCTTTCGTCTAGAAGGGAATCACAGAGATAAATTCACTTTTGTGCTAAATTATGTGGCAATAGGAATCCCCAATTCATTTCCATATGGGAATACATAATGGTGTGAAATATGCAAACAATGGGGCCATGTGCCACCCCATTTCCCAACCTTGCAAAAGTAGTAGATGACGAATCAAACTCCATTCTGCGATTTATGTAAATACATCGGGCATGATGTCAATCATTGCTGCTCACTCTAGTTAATGCAAGATAATACCCATGATGCATTCTGGTTACAAGAAGAGAAAAAGGTGGTGACCGAGGTGGTGTGGAAAGAGGAGGATACTAAGGAGGTCCCCTAGTTGGATATGGGTGTGGTCATGACTAAGTATATGGTGGAGGGGGAGGTAGACCCACCACCTATTTTAATTATGGTGAGATTGGTCATGTCTCAAAATTTGTACCAAACCATGTGTGTTATATGCATATTTTTATAGTCCTGAGCATGTCACCGGAGACTGTCTCGAATTACTAAACAAGTGGGAGGAGGACATGAAGAATGATAATTGTAACATGGTTCATTTAGATCCATGCTCTTATAAGAATAAAAATGAGGAGGATGATGTTCGGGTAGTAACCTGAGGAGGGGAGAAGACAAGAGAATACTTCAAGCATGGTGAAGGATGAAGTCAAAATTTGGAAGAAAAGATAAGGCACCTCATCCCCCTCCAAAATTTGAAGACACCCATCAAGAACAGTTTTGTGCCATGCATAGAGAAGAATGGAAGAAGAAAGAGTGCATAAGGAGTTGTATTGTGAAACTTAGAGGTCACTTGAGGAGGCTTGGATCTAGGAAAAAGTGCATAGGGAAACAAAAAATCCAATAGAAGAATCTCGTATCCATGAAGAAGTACAATGCACAACAAAAAGGTCAATGGAAGAAGTTCACCTGTGTGAGGAATTGCAATGCACGAAGGAAATATTGTTGGAGGAAGCTCCCATGCATGAAGAAGTTCAACGCGTGATGCAATGGTCAATAGAGGAGGCTCACAAACAGAATGAGTTGTGATGGCTACGAAGAAAACATATGAAGAATAATGCTAGGAGGAACTGCAATGTGCAACATGTACATAAGTCTTACATGAAATGGGTCACAAGGAAGAGCCAGAAGACAAAGTAAGTTATTTTTTGTTCTATTTTTAATGACTATTGAATGATCCAGAAGATGGAAGTAATTTGACTCATATGTTAGATAATTTTATTAAATAAAAAGGAGTGGAGGATACCATATGCGCTCCACTTCCAAAAAGATATGTATGTCAGGTCAACAAGAAAAAGTGCATTGGATGAGAATTTAAGATGATGACAGAGCTTGGTGGTTATGACATGGATGGAATCATGTTGGATATGGGGTCTGACATGAACATTTTTATGAATAAATATTGGAAGGCGATGGGTAAAAAGAATTTGGCATGGTCTCCCATCTAGGGTTTCCTAGACAATCAATACAAGAGCTACCTGATAGGTCGAATGGAGTAGGTAGAAGTAAACATAGAAGAAGTAAAATAAAGGCCAAATTTGAGGTCATAGTATTTATGGATGAATCTGATCGATATACTACATTACTAGGGATTTACTGGGCCTTTGATAATAATATGTTTTTAAAATTGAAGAAGAGGAATACGTCCTTTGAAACATACACCCTACATGTGGTTGCACCACTAGTTCCATATGAAGGTTACCGATATAATAATCCTGTGGATGAGGATGCATAGATTTTAGTCATTGAAAATATTTATAAGATCACAGGATGGAGGGAGGAATACATCAACCCCATCACATATGGAGAGTTAAGTTGGAGGAGTGTGAATTCTTATGACACAAATTCTAAATATGCCATCGATAGGTGGCATAATAATCTCTACAAAGTTTCCACTCATAGATGCGTGAGGATAACAAGAGTAGTGTGATGGATCAAGTTTTAGATATGTGATGCCCTGTGGTTTGATGGTATAGGAAATATGGACATGTTCCTCATATAGATGGATAAAACAATCTCATAGAGAAAATACTTCCTCATATAGATGGATAAAACAATCTCATAGAGAAAATACTTCAGTCCATAGATGCAATGGTGCGAGGGACACCTATGCAGTGGTTGGGGATGCACCGCAGAAATATTCAAAGCTGGGTGGAGGTAGCTAAATTCATAATGGTTCAGTTTTATCCCATCGATGACTTCTAGCTAGCCAATCGATACAATGGCATTGAGGATCCTTGAGAACATATTTCTTTTTTTGAATGTCGTTGGAACTCTAGAAATATCCCTCAAGTCCAATGGGTGCATTGGTTTGTCCACACAATGGACATGGTCCCTAGAAGTTGGTACATTCAAGGGGAAATCAGAAGAAAAACATTTGAATGGACCCATATGAGTTCCCAACTTTTCTAAACCTTCAAATTTGTAAAAAAATATCAGACTCAAAGAGAGGCACTCCAACGTATTAAGGATTTTATTTTTCATCGATAGCCAAAAGAAACCATGCCCACGTTGGTATGCTTGTATCATCATCTGATGGAAAAATTGAAAGAAATAATACATTGTTGGAAGATTGATGTTGACAATATTGATGATTATGACCCCCATGACATCCAAATCAAAGATTCAAAAGGAGAGCTCGCACTAAAGGGTAAGGAAACATAGATGGTCCCCCTAGACTATAATGGCCCGAAAAAACTAAGAAACACAATATTGGTACTAAGGAAGCATTCAAAATTTCCATAATTGGATATTATTGGTATGAGGATATGGTTACTCAGGTTATTGACCTCCATAATGAATATGAGGACTTGTTTCCTTGAATATTTTATTAGATGAAAGGCATTGCAAGATCGTTGGGAGCTATGAAGATTCAACTCAACCCAAATGCCAAATCGATTAGGAGAAGGCCTTATCACTTAACTACTAAGTATAAGGAAAAGGTGCACAAAGAAATAGATCACATGTTGGATGTGAGAATTATTATCATATCAAGGAGTTTGAATGGATTAGTCTTATGGTGGTGCAACCCAAGAAGATCAAGGAGATTCACATCTGTGTTTATCTTAGGAGTCTTGTAACACACCTGATCCTCTAGTCCTCACTTATGCTAATGGGGTGTCAAAATTTCTCTTATTCCATAACCATATCAAGCCTCTTTTGACAACACTATTGTCTTCTTCTCATAAATCAATTTTCAACAAGTTTAACTATGCTCAATTCCAAGATATGGATCAAAAGTTATGGCCTCCCAATGTGTCTAGGATTTATTCCACCTCATCACCATGTGCCTCACTTTTCTCTTGTTTTATTTGACATAGCACCCATGTGGCATTGATGTGGTAGCCACCACTTGTCTCATCGGATCCTCATCCTATCGAAATTACAAATCAATAGATCCAATATACTCAGAGCCTTTCTCCACCATCAGAGTCTTTCCATCGAAATGATTCCACTCTCAACTTCCTTGCTTCCTTCAAAGGAATAGGTTATATGACATCCTCCTGTAATGAATATAATGACCCTCGAATATCAAAAATCAAATACCATCATTTCATTTATTCCCTCTATGATCTTTGGTCTGGATATATCCTCAGAGGTCACCCCATCGGATCCCATCCCCCTTCAGAACCACAACTCACTCCAAACATCTCCCTCCAATGAATGGTTGAAATATATTGACCAATATATCCAAGGGATAAGATTTAGACACATGTCCCAAGGTTCATACTTACAGGGCCCACACTCAAGCCTCCCTACAAATCATAGGCTTCCAAGTGTGATCCTCTAGACATGATGAAACTCCTCATTATCATGATTTCATTCTCTCTCTCTTAGCTTCTCTTAAATGAGAACCCATGTGACATCAAAGTTGGCACTCAGGACATGTGTCTTTACCCAAATCCACCACCTGGCTTGACATGTGGCACTTAGTATGTGTCAAATTTCTCTCCCTCAAAATTCCAAATCACCTTGACACATGGCATAGTCACCACTTGCAATGTAGACCACCCACATGTAATAACGTGGTGTACACATCATCTCTAAGCACTTGATGCATCCATATAGGTTTTGACACATGTCCACTACACATTGGTTGTGTAATGTCATCCTAGTCAACATGGCGCCACATTCGCTCTTGGCCTTTCCAAGGTGAGACCCACAATGATATATGACTATGGTTACACCTTATTTGTTCACCAATATACGACCATGATTACGCCTTAGAGCCTTCCCATTGGAGTGCCTCTTCCTTGAACTTCCAAGGCTACTCCGACGACCCCACCATGAAAACATTTTAAATCATCTGATGCCTCTCCCAATGGATCCAACGGTCCTGATTGATCCTCGAAGACTTTCCTAATATTTTCTCTACTCGACATCCCATAATAATTCTATCATACGACTCCGATGGTTCTCACCGTGATGGATCTGATGATTCATATCTAATCACAACACCAAATCGATGAATGCAATCTTCCAAAGTAAAAACACATGGTTTTCTCCAAGTCATCAGTTTGTTTAAGGACTTAGCGGATCAAGGATTTATCCAAGCAACTTATAAGGCTTACCAGGCCTTCAATATTATCTCCAATCCTTCTCTATCACCTAAGGAATTCCCTCATCATTGCTTAAGTAGATATTCATGTCCTATGAACTATCCACACCCAGACAAGAGAATTTCCAGGCCATGTTAATCTACGCCCAATTTTCTAGCTATGTTACCAATGAATTAAATGGAAAACTCTGCATATGAATAGAAATATATAGTATACCAGCAATATACAGTCAAGTATAATTACCATAGTCAATACCCATGGAAGAAGCACATAATTACAATTTATGTGCATTTCTTACAACATATATATTGAAGCACAATTAGATCAATAGATACCCATAACAAATATACATAATCAATCAAACAGTGATTAAATAAAATACAAAGAAAATGTACTTATCTTTTACAAAATACCACCAAATGCATCCATATCTCTGACTTTCCTCCTAGTCTTAGACTCTGCTGCTCATAAATCTCAATAGGAGGTCACCCTCGAGATCAGGCTAAAACTCCACCAGGGAAAATGAATCCTAAGCCATGCTAAATTATGTCAAACAACAACAATTCTCAAACTCATGTGCCAATTCTAGAAAACAACCTACAGTCTGTCATTCCCCACATGCTTGTCACACCCCAAGAAGTGTGCCCCTTGTCTGCTCAACAGTCCTTTATCTACCCCACTTCCCTTCTGAGTCTTTAGAAATAGGCCATAAAGTAAGTCTCAACTGTTAATACTCAGAATCAGGTGTCGATTCTTGCAAATAACCTACAATCTGTCATTCCCCACATGCCTGCCCCACCCGAGGAAGTGTACCCCTTCTCTTCTCAACAATCCTTCAACTGCCCCACTTCCCTTCTACGACTTCAACAACAGGTCGTACAAGAAGTCTCAGAGCCCTGTATTCACATCTTGACACTTTGGGAAAACAATTCTCATCAGTTCTCTCACATGGAGAGAATGCTTATGGGCTTGACAACTTGCTTCTTCAATAACTCACGGGTTTGACTACCTTCCTCTTCAACCCAAACCACTAGGTATTTATAAGGTACCTTCAACTCCATAGATCCACTCTCTGTGATGGTCATTTCCCCTCCAAGAGATAATGACTAGAGAATGAATGGTAAGAATGATATCCAAGATGGGAAATTACACAAAGTTTTCTCAATATAATTGCATGTTCATGAAATGACACTTGTCACCTCACAATCCCCCTTTGAACCCACTTGGTGACTCATTCCCATCCTTTAGGAATTTATTATAAATAGATGTATCCAATAAATGATATTTTAGGAAATATTATTAAAATATTCCCTTGGCTTAATCCCCCTGGGCTTAGCCCCTCTTCCTTGACTCTTAGGACCCCTTTCTCTTTCTAGTGGAGTTTATCCCCCCTACTATTTTATCTGTTTGGTCTGCAAAAATGATGTTATTTTATTAATATATGAGTATCATTACATAATACACATGATAGTCCCATAGGTCTTTTAACACACCAGCCTAATAACCACATAGGAACTCTAGTATCAAAGTACATATACAAAGGAACTATGTCCTCAATGTACATATACAAAAGCACTCTGTCCCCAAAATATCATGGCTCACCAATCTATATGGAAAATTACATATGGGTTCAACCTGGGGTTTTACATTCCCCTCCCCCTTATTTATGCATTTCCCTCAATGCATTATATACAATGTACATTAACAAATTATTCAAAAATCTCCATGCCTTTGTTATTGAAGCTTGTTATCTTTTTGGTCTTGTCTTCATACTTCAGCTAGAAGTCCTTTTTTTTTTTTATATTCCAAATATTTTCTTCGGTAAGAAATTCATCTCACTGTGACATTCTTTTGTTTCCTATTCCTTATTGTACTCACCCTTTTAGGCTCATACATCCCTTCACTGATACACATTCCTTCAATGATCCATCTTTCCCGGGATTTCACACGCAGGGAGAGTGCAAGCTTATTAAAATACCCCCACTAAAAGTCTAAAATTATAGGATCTACTGTCCCAACATAATCCATTCTTTCCAAGCATCCCAACTTAAATAATCCTCAATTTGCCTATATCACACACTTGTAGTCATCATGAGATGATATCATAACAATTTATTTTTGAAATTCAAATTGTTTTTATAAGGAAAATCAAATTTCCCATGTATGATATTCTATCCCATAATATTCTTGGTTGTTGAAGAAATAAGAATCAATATTTATTATGGATTTCAGCAGTGCCATACTCAAGACCACTTTTTCTGCAATACTTGCATCTTGCATTCAACAAAACAAATTATTAGTATTTCATGTACCATGTAATTCTATTGTAATCTTTACAAATATTCACACAATTATTTCATATATTTCTACACTTAACAATTCAATCGCATTTATCAAACCATTTGTCAATTAGAATGAAATTATCATTCTATGCATATGCATTTTCATAAATTAATCTTTTCATTCTTTCAACATAATTATTTTCATTACTCTATTTCCTGAACACAAATTTCATGTAATCAATGCTCATATGACTACTTTGACTTACAACTTTCTCGTTGCAATGTCTAGAAGACTCATAAATGTTCTTATCTTCATAAGTTAGTAAGAATTACATCATTTCATATACTATCATAATAAATTCTATGAAATGAAATATACACATGTATTCACTAAAAATTATTCAATAATGCCTTCAACATACACAACTCTATTTTAGCATACATGAGTGAAAATCTACCACTTTTACACTTTCGTGATTATTCATACATACTACTCAACACAACTTTGCATTGGCTTTAGAATTTCTTTTCCTAAATCATGCATTCGACCATGATAATTAGAAGGTCTAGCCAATGCCTCGACACATCATCCATACACTTCCTATTTTCTTGCTAAATCATTTGGATTCCTTCCTTTTTGACCCGAACACTACACCAAGAATATAATTATGTGGTGTTCTTCAATGTTGGAAAAGATGTTACTATCCAAAAATTAGATATAATTAGGAAGTTCATTGGATACTTGTGTGGAACTAAAACCTTTCCATATCTACTCATGTCATGGTCTCATCCATGACTAGATTTACTAGTATTCATTTCTATAACATATCATACCACTTAAGTTCTTTCGTTATTAACCCATAACCAACAAATTCATGACATGTTATTATGTCACATGAATGCACTCAAAATCTAAACATACTTTGTAATTAAAACAAACCCTTGGCCTTTACCATACCACATGGTATATAGTCCATTAATGCATTCCAATCATACAATAATATTACTTCACCATTAACCTCTAGCTAAGGTAATTCTTACGTAAACTCCCTTATACTATTATGCAACATAAGTGCATAAACAATTCTTACGTGCATAGTTGTCATTAAAAGAATTTAATGCTACTAGACTAGCTAGTATCAATAGGAGTTTCCATGCTTCCTTGACCAACCTCTTAAACAACACTTTATCTTCCTATTGCTTTCCTCATAGAGATGACTTCCATATGAATAAATATATTTAGTAGCACTTACATCCAAGAAATAAACTTTCACTATCTCCTGGAAAAATAACCCTCATTAGCAACTTTCATATTCATATATACAACATTGGACTGTTCCTAGTCTTAACATTCTATATATATATTAACCAATCTACACTCATTAATACATATTTATATGCACTAATACTACATCTTTGGAATGCTCATAAATGCATATGCATTTTAGCTTCATGTGCTATATATGGTTGTTCAAAATTCCATATCATAATTGTTGCTACAACAATTGTATCAATCTATTTCATCATGTATAATTCTCCTTGTTGTTCCAGATTGTGCTCAATTCTCACTATAATTAGTGTACATTATTACCTTTTGTCCCGAACATATTTCTAATCAATTACACTTGGATACTTAACATTTTCGACCACATACTATGTTGATATTAAACTTCAACATTCCTTTATCACCTATATTCTTCTGACTCTATACACACATGACCAAATTACATTTCCAGTCATGCTCTCTTATTGAGTTTGGATCTTCAACATCCATTTACCTTACTGGACCAAATTTATTTCTAGATTTCCCTCTTTGAATACTTCATCTCTTTTGGTTTCTTGAACCATTCACCTCTCTTCTCTTGACCCACTTGGTCTTGATCTTGGCTTGCATAGTCAATTTCTAGTAAGTTACAATGTTACCCAAAAGTATTATTTTCAAGCTTCATAAAGATTAGTTGGAAGTAGTTAACACTAATTTTAATTGCCCTCATAAATACCATTGGTACTTTGATCCAGGTGGATATCGGGGGCCACCCACCTTTTCCAAATGGCTCAAAACAGTTTTCTGGCCATTTTGGCAATTTACTATTTTTAGCAGGTTTTCACTTCCGGGGCC
>SNQJ01S0075206.1:37117-48777 GCA_010110895.2 Picea sitchensis | reverse complement strand
TTCTTAGTTTTTTTTAGTTTTAATTTATAAAAAAAAAAATTCAATTATATTTTTTTTGCTAAATGTTTAAAAATAGTGCTACTTAACTATAATGATTTTCTATCTATTAAAGTAAAGGTAAAAAATGTATTAAAAATGATATTTTCCACTATATTTAAAAAAGTATGGAACCATAAATTAATTAACCAGACGAAAAATCCTATTTTCAAAAATGCAAATGGTAAAAGATATTTTAAGATTGAAAGAAGCATGGAAAAATGACTAAAAAAATTGTTGATAAAAAAATAAAAAATAAAAGAAAAAATAAGCATTTAAAAAAAAAGTGGAAAGAGTATGTATGAAAAAATTTTAAATATAAAAAAACCACCTAAAAATGGAAAGGGGTGCTACCGGTAGCACCATTTTTAAAAACAGGGTAAAAAACTTGACCCCCCCAAAAACGAGAACTCTGTAGAGTTCTCATTAAGTTGGTAACTATGTTGACCGAGTTGTTGTTAATTCTGCAAAACGTACAGCCATTGAAACTAATCAGATTAACAAATCAGCAATTCATGAGAATATCCACCATTTCAGTTCAACATACACATCAACAATATCACTCTCAGTTTCCTGGTGTTATCACCAAAAAAATTCTAGATAAGACCCAAATCTCGAGAATGCTGACGTGCAGTGTCTTCCGAGATACACTTGCGTAAGAATGTGGTATTGTCGAAACCACTTTCGCCAAGATGCAGTATCACATGTCTCAACATGTCAAATCCACCACTCGTGGAGCGAGCAACGACTATTCAGATCACCTTGTTTCATTCGTTCGGTACTCTGCAGCCATGTGACGTCAGCTGAACTCCGCCATGTAGAGAACTCAAAAGCTTATCATTCGAAATGGATTGGCTGAGCATGGCAACCCAACTCTCTTTGTACGTAATCTGTCTGCGCTTCATAAATGGAGTTCTATAATTACCACTCCCCAAGTATGAAGATCTCTACGTATCCATAACCATAGTAATCTTCAAGCTGCTCGACTTCCTGCTCTCTGTAGAGACACATTTCAGTATCCTCAACCTGAGATACATGGACAAAGCTAAGTCGAGTGAGACTGGTTATTCGAGCAACATGCAAGGCTTTCCTGCAAATAAGGAGGAAAGGGTCCCCGCGCACCTTCTAGAAACTAAGTTCCTCACAGAGCTAGTTATAGACTCGTGATTGGAAGTCGGGTTGAATCCCATTATAAAGAATTTAATCATCAACATGCCAGTCGCTAAGAAGAAAAGGAGTAAGCGACATAAGAAGGAGGAATCTACAGTTGAAGCGGCTAAAAGTGTTGGAGAAAATCAACTGGTCTGGTTAGACTCTTCTTTAAAGGCGAAGATCGCTAAGCTGAAGTAAGTCTTCAACTAAGATAAGCATGTCTCAGTGAATTTTGAACAGCCAATAGTGGAGTTAAAGAGTACAAGAGATGATAGGCATGTTCTTCAACGACCCTTTTTAGAACAACCTAACTGTTGTCATCACCCTTTTGTAATTTTGTGATTAGTATGATTATATAAATACAGAAACGGATTTTAGACTGTTTTATTACAATTTCTTTCTGGTGATGTTATGACTCTTGTTTTATTTTATAATAAGTTTTTCTTGTAAACTTATATTTTATTTTCATCCGTCTAAATCGGAAGAAATTAATTTGAAATCAATGCTTCAATGCGGTTATATGTTTATTTTTCTTTTATTATTATGCAATTTAAACTCAGACTCCTCACCTTCCAAGCGACTTCGTGCGCATTAACTTGACCTGTTCATTTATATTATCGTACCTAGCAATATTACAAGGTAAACCCTTCTCCACGCACCTACATCTACTGTGCATTTCTTCTTCGTCGTACCGACTACTTACGTGCACTATTATGGCATTGTGCGCCAATATCTACTACACATAGTTTTGATACTGAGCATCGATATTCCACACGCATTTTCATCCTATGCATGCACCATGTCAAGTTTAACATATTCCTTCACGCTCAAATATCTAAGTACACTACTGAATACATTGTTGTGAAACAACTTATACTCGTACTTATGCGCGTACCAAAAAAACTCCTCTACGTTAGGCAATACTTGTGCACTCCATGTGCACCTTACTATGTGTGTGCTTACCATGCAAGACTAATTTTCAGCGTGTGCATCTACGCATAATAATCTTCCACGTGGCGCCACAATTTACTGTGCACGCCAGTATGCCAACCTTTTCCAAGGACACTTTATGACTCTAATTCCGGTCACTTTGAAGTTACTTTTCTGTGAATATTCACTTCGATTGCACCCTTCTGGTCCATCCAAGCTTAGTGTTGAACTCAGGCTCTGATACCAAACTGTAATGACCCCCTCGACCAACTTGAGGCCGAGGTACACCACTCCAGAGAAACCACTCATGCTTTGACGCCAGTTGGTAACATTTCCAACCATGAGGCCGGACCATGCTACTCTAAGGAACATTTTTGTTCCCATACTGCAGAACATACAGTAGCATATCCAGTAGTCAACTAAGAAATGCCACCTGCATTTACTATTTAGACTGCATGCAACTAAAACATATACATATAGCATGCTAGCAGAAGATTTACATCTAAATATAAACAATCCATTACTTTCTGTAACTCACGAATTTTATATTAAAATAACAGTAATTACTGATATGCATCATTTACAAGAAATTACCCATAATCACACAAGCATTCATAGTCACATATATGATAAAATCATAACATAGGCATGTAAATAACAAAACAACATGTATCCATATATCATACAATTGATACTTATCTTTAAAATACTGTCACCAACTACTTACAGACCGTCCACAAACCTCCCAGCCATAGATTACATTGTTCATCACTCTCAACAGTGAATCACCCCCGAGCTGGGATTGAACTCCACCCAGGGTAAAGGGATTTTTATCCAGGCTAAGGCTCATGGACAACAGGAAAGACTCCATCTCAACTGCTCACTCAATTAACAGCCTACGGCCTCTCATTCCCCACATGCCTGTCCCACCCAAGGAAGTGTGCCCCTTCTCTTCTCAACAGTCCCTCGGCTACCCCACTTCCCTTCCAAGGCTTCAGCAATAGGCTGGACTGGAAGTCTCCAAGAACTGTAGCTGCAGTTTAGCACCTACGAAATTCAATCCCCAGCAATTCTCTCACCCAGAGAACTGCTCATGGGCCTAACAACCCACTTCTTCAATCCCGCTCCAAGCTAACCAAGTACACCAACCAAAAGGGATGGGGAAATAGGTTTTGAAAAGGTGGAATGGTTGTCTCAAGGATAACGAAATGTATGAGTGAAATGGTCATGGAATCATTGACTGGATAATTGAGTGTGTTTTTGGAATCACTGTGAACTCTCTCTGTCAAAAAATGATGGTCAGCCTGTTGTTTTCCCCCCACTCTGTTCTTTGTTCATCCACCCTCTTTCTCTCGAATTCCCCCACTAGGCTAAGTTTCCCCACGATATGAATGCATGTCCCCAACTTGATACTTGTCATATCGAAAGTTACTTTTGTCCACTTGTCCCCAACTTTAGAACTTAGGATAAATTTATCCATACTTTATGTTTTGGGAAATATTAATATAATATTCCCTTTACTTTTGGCCCTCCCTTTCCCTAACTGGTGAAATTCAGTCCCCCATCTCTTTTATCATGGTCGGTCTACGTGCAGTGATGTATTTTATATTAATCATGAGTCATGTACAAAGTAGGCGCATTGGCCCTTGACATCTAGGCACACTGGCCTAAGTCCAAGACATAAGCATTATGGCTTACAATACTGGCTCACCAGCCTATAATGCATATTATATACACAAAGGTTCACTGACCTTAATATTGCACACACTTAGTTATTGCGCATTGTATTCTCTGTCTTTAAGGTTGCGCACACCTTAGTTAATGTGCGCGGTATTAAAAAATGTGCACATTACATCCCTTTACTGCGCAGTATATGCGTGCACCTTGCCATGAAAGGTGTATTACAAAAATGATGTCTAAACAACTCACTAGCTTAAATATACTTGGATTATATTTACATTTGGGTTCGACTGAGGGATATTACACACAGGCTCTTTCCTATCCCCTTTGAAGGATTTGAGCAGTAGGCACTATCTTTATATGTTAGGCCCCTTCCTTCATATGACCTCGCGCTGTGACCCGGTGCCTACTCAAAGGGCGCTTCGAAACTTTGGACTTCGGTCGTTTACACTTCACCACTCACCAATTCTTTCGAACTATGAACTGGCGAGCTTCCAAAATGATGGGAGAGGGATCAATGGTCCCTTATCCCTTTCCAGATCAACATCCCACTGAAACTTCAGGCTCAATTGCTTTGACGAGTTCCAAAACACCTCCCCTCGAGTCTTCCAGAGTGCCAAGTCTCTGGACTGTGCGATCTTACACCACACATTCACTGAGCATCAACAGTTCTGATTTACTTCGAGACTCTACGCTTTGACGAATTCCAAAGTACTCACAAACACAAACCTCTAAAGTGCAATCCTTCTAAAGTGTCTAATATCCTGACACGCGTCCTCCACTATCAACGATCATGATTGACTTCAGCGCTTTGGCCTTCGGGAGTTCTCCATCCACTCGACCCCACTTTCTTCAAAGTGGTTATCCTCCGAAATGAAAAATCTATTGACATTTTTCCTCTACTAATGGGCGACTCCGATGAACTCCAACACTCTGGCCTTCGGGAGTTATTTTCCCAAACAACTTTGATTTTCTCTCGGAGTGACTTTTCTCCAAAGTAGCATATCTTTTTCCACGCGTCCTTTTCCAATGAACAACTAGGATGACTTCGAGACTCTGGCCTTCGAAAATCCTTATGCCTTCACACTTCAATTCTCCTAGAGTGACTTTTCTCCGGAGTGTAGGATCTGAAGACATTTGTCCCTTTGGCTTGGACGACTCAGATATGCTTTGGCTCCTAGATCTTCGGGAGTTTTGCGATGAAAAATCCTCTTTTCTCCCGAAGTCGGTTAGTGTCGCGCTGACCATAGCCTAGATCTGATGGTCTAAGGGTATCTATGTGACCCCAGAGATATACGACTCATAACCTCCGTTCAAGGGTCCCTTAGGTCCCATTGTTGTGCCGCTCTGAGAGGGACACCTGGAAACATCATCACTCGACACATGGGCCCCCACATGATCTTGACGTAATACATGTGTCCCCATGATTGAATGGTCGAGAGGGATCCTAAAGGATCCTTAGATCCAAGGTCCAAATTACTTCACAACTTCGGCCTTTGGGGGTTTTGGTGTTACCAACCTTATGTCCTCTTGAAGTGATCAAAGTAGGGCTAACTATATCATAGATCCAATGGTTAGGATAGTTCCCGAGCATCCTTATATCTATGGCTCAGATTAACTTCAGGGCTTCGAAACTTTGGGGATTTTGGTGTTACCAAATATCTATCCTCCCAAAGTGGTCAATGTCGAGTTGACTTTATTGTAGATCCTACGGTCGAGATAGTTCCAGGGCATCCTCATATCTACGGCTTAGATTAACTTTGAGACTCCGGGACTTCAGGGATTTGGTGTTACCAAAACTCTATCCTCCCGAAGTGGTCAATTTCAGGTTGACTATATCGTAGATCCGACAGTCGGGATAGTTCTCAGGCATCCTCATATCGACGACTCAGATTAACTTGGGGACTTTGGGATTTCGGGGGTTTTGGTGTTATCAAACCTCTGTCCTCCCGAAGTGGTCAACTTCAAGATGACTATATCGTAGATCCGATGGTCTGGATAGTTCCTGGGAATCCTCAGATCTACGACTCAGATTAACTTTATGACTTCAGGACTTCAGGGGTTTTGGTGTTACCAAACCTCTATCCTCCTGAAGTGGTCAACATTGGGCTGACTATATCGTAGATCTAAAGGCCGGGATAGTTCCAGGGCATCCTCAGATCTACGGTCCAGATTAACTTTGGGACTTTGGGACTTCAGGGGATTCACCTCCTGTATGACGAATATGCCTAATTCGCCGAACCCGCGAAGCCTGAAGAGCTCGAAGGGTTAACGCCCATGTTCCTTCTCCAGATATGACGATCGTGAATAACTTCGGCTCCTCCCAAACTAATCTCATCCGTTCATTTTCCTAACGAAATGATCTTCCCTTTCGATGCTTGAATCTCGCTATCCTTCCTGAGCTTTATCAGCTCTGAAATATTTAGGCACTTTGCACTATTTCTCTTGAACTTAACACTTAGAAGAATCTTCCGCGCACTTCTTCCATTCATTCATCAACTATAGAACTTAAGAGGTTCTCGGTCTCTTACCACCTCGCAGGGACTCAGTGCATACATGCACTACCTCTCTCAAGCTTAACAAACTCCTTCCTCCAGGAGACTCAGAATGACTAGGAGTGTTGACATGCACACGTGAAACTATGCCCAATGTCGATGAACTCACAGTTCATTTATTTTAACTTGAGATGCCACATGACTCGAGCATTTACATATACACACCATATAGTTCCTTACTTTCTTAAATACACAATTAAGCAAAGATAGAGGGATACAGTGTAATCATCAAGTAAACATACACATCCCTGCAACATTCATAGAATATCCAACTTTAACTCATAGTTATAGCTTAAATACACAGGATATGAGAATACTTATCTACTACAATTTGTATCCAACTAACCGATTGTGGGTTTTTTCCTTTCCACCCAACCATAGGCTCTAAGGCATTCATTCTTAGTGTTCTAGCCACCCCCATGCCAAGCCATGATATCACCAGGGAATTTATGTCAATTCTCATCGATCCTTTCTCTTTCATCTCTTCTGTGAGGTTTATCAGATGTTTCCTCAGCATCAAGCTTGTGTCCTTCTACTCAAGTCTCATTCTCTACAAAATCTCAGATATATCTCTCTCTGTCACAGTCTCGACGAGGTTTTTCAGATTCTTCCTCAGCATCAAGCTCGTGGCCTTCTACTCAAGTCTTGTTCTATGCAAACTCTTAGAGATCTGTCTCTCTGTCATAGACTCAACGAGGTTTTTCAGATGCTTTCTCAGCATCAAGATCGTGGCCTTCAACTCGTTCTCCACAAGAGAGTTCCTCGCATTCTCCACTCTTATTTGTATTCTCTTGTGTGCCTTGCATGCATATCCCTCCTATCATGTTTCCTTCTGTTAGAAGGAAACGCGGGTCAGTCTGGGTCTGCCAGACCCTGCGGTACTTTGGGCTGACCTTCTGCAACTAGACCATGCTTCCATTCATGGGGGTGTTTGATGGTTCAACCACCAATCCTTTCTTCGTTAATTGATTCCTCCTTGGGAACCAGAGGAGGTTTGTTATCCTCAACAAGGGAAATTTGTGTTGGGTATGTGTTATATTATTTTCACAAGTAGCAGTGTCTATGCGTTGCATCGAGCATGCAAGGGGGTTTGAGGGGGGTGTAGGGGGGTGAATTCCCCTGCACAGGGGTTTGGGGGCAGCGCCCCCGAGAAAAAGTTTTCTTCCTTGAGAAACGTGTCACATATTTAGGTGGTTTCTTGGCACATGGTTTCTTTGCTGATGGTTTTCTATTTCCGGTTAAGGGATTAGGGTTGTTGACTAATCCAGAATATTAAATATAGGGTTGTTGACTAATTAGGGTTGTTGAATATAGAATATGTTTGTTTTATCGGTTTGGGTTTCCAGGGGAAAAATCTTTGTGTAATGTTTGTATTTTCCATTGTATATTTTCTGTTCTTTTATTGAAAATATGTTTGCAATAAATATTGTACAAGGTTAAAATCTACAATTTGGGGTCATTTGATAGAATGAACCATCTCTTATATTTTTCACATTCTTTCCTCTAGTGATATCATGGTCAGTACTTTCAAGGCTTCACCCCCACAATCAGTTATTGGAAATTCAAACAATAATACATTTACATTGTTCCCATGCCATAGCATAGTAATCCTAATTAATGATTAATTACAAGTTGGGGGAAACAAGGGTGTTACAGTTATGGATTTAGTTTAACTAGTTAGCTAATTATGTAATAGTTGTTATCATCACCTATTGTTATAAAAGGGACCATTTGTACATTAAATAGACACTTGTGAGAATGATTTGATTTAATAGAATTTCCCCTTATGGGGATTTATGAGTAAGTTCTGGGGAATTATGAGTAAATTCTTGGTATCCCTTGTTTTGATTTGAGTTTAAATAATGTAGTATGTATATAGGTGCGTGTATATACAATTGGGTGTTCCTATCATCTGGTATCGATTCAGAATAGTTTGTTGTTGATTTTTTTCTAGGAAAATTTGCACTATGAAGTAACTCGTCTATTGCTAGTGAAGGAAGCGTTGTTGCATGAGGGTCTAGGCCATTGTGAAAGAGTTGCAACATGAGGGAGCCACCAAGGAAATACATTGCCATTGTTGTTGGAGGCTAAGCGTGGAGTAAATCTCAAAGGAGTCTAAAATGAATTCATGGATTAAGTAAAGGAAGAATGGCACCTGCTGCAAATTATGGCATGTTGAGAGACTCCAATGAAAACTGCTTGAGATGAGAATATTGCAAAGGAACCCGTTTTTTCGGGACGTGTTCTGAGCCAAGAAGATAAGCCGAGAAAATCGTGGCAGAGATTGTATTCTCGTTGTAGGAGGTCTAAACGCACGTGGGAAGAATCTGAACATACGTGCGTGGGTCGAGTGCTACGTTATTGAGAGAGAAACCATAGATGACCACTATCAAGATCCATATTATGGTCACATATTTCTAAGGAAGTTTTGTGGTTTCATCTTGAAAAGGGATTTTGAATTGCAGTTTCAATTTTTTGTTCTAGTTTTGATTCTCATAGATTCAAAATGCAAAAGAAAATTAGAGAGTTGTCCTCAATGTTCATGGTGATAACAAGAAAATTGTGCTTGGTGCACTTTCTTATGGGAAATGTGACCATTTTTCATTAGGTATTATGTTTTTTCTAAACCATTCAGCTTTCACATAGTTGCACAATAGGGAGCATGTTCTTCATTGGTTATACCACGATTGTGGAAGATGCAGATGATGGAATGAGAGGACATGATGACTCAGACTCTGATTTAATGATGATCGATAGACTTAGGCTTTGATGCATCATATTAAGGAAAAAATGAGTATGAGTTTTCAAAGCCAAATTCCTATTAGTTGAGAGAAGATTTTCCATATATTTAAAAAGTGAAATGTTATTTTATCAAAGTAAATATATTTTGGTACAAATCTCAAGTTAAAAAATCATTTTATGGAAAATACTTAGAGGTGTGGTGTCACAAGGAGAGTTTTCTTTTTAAAATTCATGTAGTGGTTCCATAAAATAAGTGGTCGACCATGATGTGAAAGGAAATTATATAGCAAGAAGCATGCATTGAAATTATTTTTTTGGTGATTCATTATTTTATGAGTGGCCAAGAGTCATGAAAAGGGTTAAAGTGATTATGTATTGAAAAGTCAAAGTTAAGATGAAATCTAAGAGGAAGTGAGTGGTCCTTGTGTCAAGACTGATCAAAGGTTTTATATGAGTCTATATATTTAAGTTTAAAATGAGTATATAATTGAAAGTTATTGAGTCAATTCAAGTTGAGAGTAAAGTCATGTGAGAAAAAATTCATGTCAAAGTCAAGTCTAGGTGTGGATCAAAATATCTTGTTATGTAATGGATTATTGTTTGTCTAATGAAGAGAGTGTCAAATATGGAGACAAAGTTGAATTTGAAAAAAGTCATTGATGCGTAATTGTTGGGTGCATGTTCAGTGATACCCAACACCCCATGTTTAAATTTATGCCAAAGCATTACATGAGAGTTTGTTGATGTAAAATAGTTGAAGTCAATTTGAGAGTTTGGAGTCAAGGTTTAAGAAAATAAAAGTCATTTAGATTGTCAATGTCAAAGGTAAAGTAGTGTAAAATCATGATATTGGTGCATCAATTAAGTTTCCCAATCTAGTGTCATAGGTGTCTTGTTGGATGGAGACATCCCTCCCAACAAGAAACATTTTATGCATGTATTGTGTGGAAGATTCATAGAAATAATTATGCAAGAATAAGATGTTGAGTCTAGGAGAGAAGAAGATGATAACAGTAAGAATAATAGTGAAGAATGAAGATGATGTTGACTCCATGACATAGGAATGCAAGAAAAAAGAAGATTGATGGTGAAAGAGAAAATGATGCAGACTTCAAGAGAAAAGGAAATTTGTGGTAGAACCCTACAACAAGAAATTTGTAACAGAAAGAGGAACAACTTCCAGATGAGATTGGGTAGAAGCTTTTGAGACAACTCCATAGTTGCAACTGAGGGTAGAGTTGTCCAGAGAAAAGAGCAAGCGAAGCTCTTGAGAGAAAGTGAGAAAGGGAAGAGGGTGAAATCATGAAGTTGGGTAACACTTTTGTGAGAATCGGGTCTCCAAAATTCCTACCGACATTTTTTCGGCCGACCTAATAATTATTTTGGTCGAAAGTCATATATTTTTGGCCGAAACAATTTTTGGTCGAACCTTTAGACGTCAAATCAAACAGTACCATGACAATAGCCTCAATTGTCATGTACCATATCAGCCGGACGGATTTTTTTTTTTTTTCCGGTAACATTTTTCAGCCGAACATTTTTTTGGTTGAAAGAATCTTTCATTCGAAAAGATGTTTCGTCTGAAACACTCTTTCAACTAAAAAATGTTTTATATATCACCCACACATCGCTCCAGTCACATTTTCTCGAACTGTTTGAATGGTGGTTGATGTATAGTAGTTTTAGTTGCCGGTTGGTGTTGGCAGACATTGTTGTTGGTGGTTGGTGCTAGCGGTTGGTGTTGGTGGTCGTTGTTGTTGGCGGTTGTTGCAGGCAGTTGCTGCTGGTAGTTGGTGCTAGAGGTCATTTTTGTTGGTTGTTGTAGCTTTTTGTTGTTCATTACCGATGGTCAAGGTAAATATATCCCTTTCCCAGTTAGATATTTTTTTAGTTATTATAGTTTGTGTTTTAGGAGGTTGACAGGGCCGAATTCGGCCCTGTCCATGTACTGGGGCATGCCCAAATTAGGCCCTGTCCATGTACAGGGACATGCCCGAATTCGGGCATGTCCTTCTACATGGACATGGCCAAATTTGGGCCTGTCCCTGTACAAGGACAGGCTCGATTTCATTGTCATTGGTCCAGGTAAATATATCCCTTTCCTAGTTAAATAATTTTTTAGTTAATTACAGTTTATGTTTTAGGAGGTTGACAGGGCTGAATTCGACCCTATCCATGTACAGGGACATGCCCGAATTCAGGGTTGTCCTTGTACATGGACAGGGCCTAATTCAGGATTATCCATGTACATGGACAGGGCTTAATTCGAGCATGTCCCTATACATGGACATGGTTGAATTCGAGCCTATCCATGTACATGGACAGGGTCGAATTTGGGCATGTCCCTGTCCATGTACAGGGACATGACGGTTTTCATACTCAAGTGATGTAACAAACTGTGTATCATGCTCATTGTCATAGTAATCTACATAATGAATCTTATCATAGTTATATGGGATATGCCTACTAAGATAACTAGTAGTGATTCTATATATATATCTTAACTAGAGCGGATACAAAATTAGAACATGTTAATATGATTGATTCAAAGAGTGTGATAGTGAC
>SNQJ01S0075206.1:0-37107 GCA_010110895.2 Picea sitchensis | reverse complement strand
TCATAGTTATATGGGATATGCCTACTAAGATAACTAGTAGTGATTCTATATATATATCTTAACTAGAGCGGATACAAAATTAGAACATGTTAATATGATTGATTCAAAGAGTGTGATAGTGACAACCATTGCCCTATACTAAGATGAGACTAGTAATCATGATTGAATATAAATAAGGAACACTTTATAATCACTAATCAATGTACTGTGATTTCCTAATCATCATACATGTGTTAACTCCAGCTTAAGCAGTGTATTAGCCTTATCGTGTTCAGGTTGTTGTATTCGAATTCAATATGCATGATAGAGAATACTAAGATATGGAAATGATAAGATATTATGGAGATGGATACAAGTTCCAGTTGTGTTTACTTGTTATGAATATTATATAAACCTTATTCAATCAATGGGACTGATTCTAATTATGTTTCTTAATAAATGGGAAAGGTTGTTCAATAATGATATGTGATTAAAGGTAATGAAACCAGTAAAGAAGCAGAGAGACTACAAGATAATTATATTTTTTAATATTCATTATAAATTGAAAACAGAAAATTTATAATAAAATTATATTAATCAGGAATGTCCCTGTATAGGGATAGGCCTTCAATCTGGAGAATTTGAGATGAAACCTTTGGGGTGCCAAAAATATTTCCAAACCTCTGTAGTCAACAATTGATAAGAGCTTGGCCAAGTAAATCATGATTAAAATAAAAATGATTCAGTGTCTGGAACTTCTAATAGTTTCAGAACAAACTAAAACATGCAATTTCATAAATGTATCATTAACCATTGGTCAACCAATAAGTGCTCACAAAAACAATTAATAGCACTTGGAAATAATGGACTGTGTTTAAAAAATCTTTCCCAAGGAATATGTCTTGGTGAAGTGGAGGCTAAATCTTAGTCTTCAAAAACAGATGTAGTTGAAACACTCTTTGTTGCAATATCCCCTTAATAGTATTTAGCTACTTTTATTTCCCTTCTACATTCCTCTATCTCTTGTGCCAATAACATGTATTTTGAAAGACTGGTACCAAGCACAATTAAACAACAAATTTCCTCTCTAGCATTACTCAAATTCTTCTTAGTGTGCATCTTGTTTCAAATTTGGGAACTGGCATAGTCTCTTAATTTATTGTTTCAGCTAAGTAAATGTTCTATCAGTTATTATTTTTATGCTACTGTTATAGAAATATTTTCCTCACCCTATGCAATCTTTCATAGAGGGCCTTATTCCATTTCCCTATGCATACTTATCTTCCCTGTTGATAAAATCCAAAGACAAAAATACAAATTTTTCCACTTGTACGCATCTTGCACACTATACAACAAGCATATACGTAGCCTGCTCCACTACAACCCGTGTACATCGGGATTTGTGCCAAAAAATGAAAATTAAATGTCGGGTTTCCATGTCATGACAGGAGATCTCTGATCCTTGGCCTTCCATATACTAGAAACGTTTCGACTCGGCCCTTCAGTTCCATTTTGAAGGCTATAAATGTGCCAAATTTGAGCTATGGAAAAGGAGAAAGAATTCAACTTTGAGAGCAAGGTTACTCTGGAGAAATTATTTACTTCATAATGAGTCTGCATCCCTTTTTCCTTTTAGTATGAACACAGTGTTCAGACCCCAAGCTCTTCCCTTATTGATGGAGAACCTCATTGTCTCCCTTATATGAGCTTGTCTTTGGTGGAGGATTGAAGTGGTGGAGGCCCAGCTAGAAGGAACTTAGTTTCTCGGTTTCGAACTGTGTCGACACAGAAGTCTGTAATATTTTCACTTATGCTCATCATTTATTAATAGAAATACTCTTTTCATGTCCAATTAATATCTTGCAAATATATGAGTTATTATCCATGGGATTATTTGTTATGTATATTGATGGATTATGCTATCTAATGTGATAACCTTTTATACTACCACCATATGATTGTTTTTCTTGTTTGTTGAGAACTCTTTCTTATCTCGCTTTCACATTGGTTTGTATAGCATGTTTCTAGGATATAGTTGATTTTTGCAGTCATTTACGTCTATTGTGGTTTACCCTAACCATAGAGAGATTTTCCTCGTAACAGAATTGGTGACCATACTGGGGATTGAATCTTATTTCTTAGGGTTTGGAGTACTTTTCTCCTTAGATTACTCTCGTTTCTATTGTGGTTCTTGTCGTATCATTGCTTGACAGTTCATGTTAACTATGGGTCTGAGTTCTCATCCTTTCTCCCTTTCATGGCCTTGTTTTGAAGCATGTACGTGCCTTTTGCCTTGACAGTCACATACATATGCAGACTGTCTCACTGCAAGTTGCGTATCTACGCTATGTTTTCCTGAACAGTCACGTACATCAATTTGCCTTGCATGCTTGTTGGGTCTGGTGGTTGCTGGGTGGGATTTGATGTTTGTTGAGTCTTCTTAGGTCTCTATAGTGTCTGTTGAGTGCTTGTGGGATGAAAGGAAACCCTCTTTTGGTTGAATTAATGGGTGAAGTCTTTCTCATAATTTTCTCATTTTTATTTTTCCTTGTACATTGGGTTGGGTGTTTTATTGTTTGGTATCCTGGCTTGAGTTGTCTCGTTTTACACACAGTAGGATTATATATCAAGTTAATTTTCAATCCATGCATTTTCAGTTTTGTTATATTAAAAATACAAAAAAAATAGGCATTTTGCATTTCTTGGCATTTTTGTCTTTTGAGTTTTTATCATTAGCTTAGTGAATATAGTGAAAGATTGCATTTGTATTTATGAATTGCAGAGTTGAACTTGGAAATTGCATTGGTTTTTAGAAGCATATCATTCAATGAATGTTAAAGTTAGGACTTTGCATTATTTTCATATTTACTTTTCTTGCAGTCATAAGACCATGAGTTTCACTACCATACATTTTTAAGTAATCACGGCCATAAAAATCAAAGCTATAATTTAAAATTAACTAGTCACAATTTTATTTTCTAGGGTGCACAAACTAGCCTAGGATTCAGTGCCTTGGAATAGGATTTTTTGAGTAAACTTCTCCAAGGCAATTAAATCAACATATGTGTCTGAGTTAGATAGTGGAGAAATCCATTGTATAATTGGTAAGATCAGGAGGCTTCACTCACACCGGAGTTAATCACGAGGTCACGCGAAGTCAGTTGAAGGGATATTCCCTCGATACCTTCCTAGCATCAGAGATATTTATGGGGATCTATTCGTATCTGGGGATATTGTTAGTTCCCTTACCTCCGTGAGGGGTGGTGATTTCAAGGTTTCGAGCATTTCTACCATGCCCATACGGTGGACCTAACTTATGACCGCTTGCCTTTGTATTGTTTATATAGTGGTTTATTAGTTTCTTGACTTAGGTGTCTCATAGGTTACTTGCAGGGGTTATTCTGCAGGTACCCTGGGTCAGATAAGGGTTGGACAAAACACATCCTTTATGGAGGATTACCTCTATGGGGGGATCTGACCGATAGGTTGTTAAGCCCACAAGGGCACTTATAACTGATTATGTTACCTTCGATATTTAACAGGGAGTCTCAGGCCCCTCTTGGGTAAGACATACCTTCTTTAGGGAGGGAGGCCACTCAGCCACTTTACCCTGTTTGCATGCATATTGGCCATATGACTTTTGTTGTGCTCTTTGATTACTAGCTGGGCTTAGGATAATTTTTTTTTATCTTTAGAGTCTTAAATCATCGTGGAGTCGGACCAACTTCCCCGTAGGTCCCGTCGCTTGTTGCAGTTACCACTAAATTTCGAGTCTTTTCTTTCTGAAATGCATAGAGTTATTATATGTGGTACACACACATCCACTTTTTAGACGTGTGATTCTACAAGGATGAGTATTGAACCTAGTCTTAAGAACATTGGGAGCCCTTCGACTTCCATACCAACTATAGTTAATGGAACCCCTTCGACTCCTGCAACCTCTATGGTTGTAGTGTCGTAGGCACATATCATTACTATGGCCTGACCTATAGTAAATGCTCAAGCTACCACCTCGAACCCCTTTAGGTCTCTTGGCCACTCACCAGGATACAATGTTTAGTCCTTCCATATGGCTTCTAGTCCCTTTTCTTATGCTATGCCCAACTTCACTTCACAGTTTTCGAACTCCATCCCAACTGTTGGCCCTAATGCTAGCATTTGGCTTGGGGGCAGTACACCTCCCTACACTCCTTTTTCATTTGGTGGATCTCAAATCCCTCAAATGACTCCTAATATGGGAGGCATTCCTATTTTTAACCCTGGGTCAAATCCTCTTACTTCTTGGTGGAATAATCAACCTAACAAATAATCTTTGGCTCAATTTTCTTCCTACAACCCTACCATCTTGGTGCATATTCTGACCAATACATTTGGCATGACGAATTTGATCCCAGAGGAGGTCAGTTTCATGCTTTGGGAAACCCCCAACCCAGATATAATCCATCTAATTCGACTGGAGGAAATTTAGATAACACTCAATAGAAAATTCCAGCTGGAATGATTCCCAACCATCCTTTTATGAATCAGCCCAGAGGAGGGCCTTATAATGCGGGACAGGGCCATGGTGTTTACCAGAACCCTGGATGGCCTATAGTTTCGCAAGCACAATATTTCCCAGGAGCTTGGGGCCAGATGTCGCAACCACATCTCCCTTTTTTGGCCATGCTTAATCTACTAGACTTGTCTAAGTTAATGACTAACCCTATGAGTCACGATCCTACATGGCCCCCCGCCCCCACAAAACTTCCTTCGGACATCCTAAAGTTCGAAGGTAAGAATGGAGAGGATCCAGGTGATCATGTCACTACCTTTCACCTTTGGTGCTCATCAAATTACCTTAATGACAACTCTATTCGATTAAGATTATTTCAACGCACCCTCGTCAATGTTGCTATGAAATGGTATATTGAGATACCTAGGGGGGAATATGGGACTTTTAGTCAGTTGGTTATGGTCTTCCTTAACCACTTCCAGTTTCCCACTCATCATGATGCTGGCCTAGAATTGTTTTCAGCTTTACGCCAAGATACCGCCACTCATATATCGGACCATATCCAAGAGTGGCATAGATGAAAGAGGTTGATTAAGACCCCTATACCCCCAAGATTTATTTTAGAATGGTTCCTTACATCTTTTCATGCTCCTATCTCTAAGGACATTACTACTTTCAGGGTTACCACTGAGGAAGAGGCGATCTTTAGAGCCCAACAGTTAGACTTGATATATGCTCAGTCTGGGATGTTATACCACCTTCCTCCTGATGCACCGTGGTCAACTTACGACCCTAGGAAAAAGCCTGGACCTCATGCCGATGGCATTGTAGGTGCCGCCAATTTAAAATCCACAGACTCGGTGACAAACCATTTGAAAGAGTTGTCTTTAAACCAGTCTGTAGGAGGGCTAGCTTCGTCTGTGTCGATGGATGTACATTCTGTGCAATTGTCGGCCAAACCAAATGGTAACCAACAACCAGAAGGGACTAAGAATAAAGGATGTAATAACCGTAAGGGTGGGAAAAATGGTAATAAACCCAAGGAAAATAATAATAATGAGAAGACGGGTAGTAATGCTGGAGAGGGAAAACGAGAAAGATGTAAGGTGAAGTTTCCTTGTAATATTTGCACATATGATCACCTTACCCATTTATCCCCCAACCTTGCAAAAGTTGCGAGGCTATTATCTCAATCGTCCGTCGGCTGGCGAATCCATTCCCACATAATCAACACCTAGCCTCAAGCTCCTCAAACTCCATAAACGCGGTTGATGGGAGTCAAAACCACCAGTTGAAATATGGCGACCATTTATGTATAAATTTGTTCGATGCGAAAGTTAATGTAGCCACTCGATCTCAAGACTATAGCTCTTCACAATCTATTCCTGGTATAGAATCTCCTTCTCCCCCTCTGGAGATGAATTTACAGATTGAGAAACCAAAGCCATTGCCTCGTATTTTGAAAAGAGTACTCAAGTGCTCTACCCATAATCCAAACTCTAGATCCGCCCAGAACTACTCTATTGTTGAGGACCTGAATCAAACCCCTTGTGTGATGTTGGTTTTGGAGGTACTCGAGATGTGTCCTTCACAAAGGAATGCTTTACTCTCTTCTTTAGGATCTCTAGAACCCAGTGGCTCAAAAGTTATCAATTTTGATGTCACAAATGTTAAGCCTCGCTTGCCTTACCATGTGGCTTTCCAAATCCACGTGGAGTACTCAAAGTATACCATCAAATGTGTGGTTATTGATGAAGGTGCTTCTACGTGTGTGATGTCCCTGGTCTATTGGAAATATCTCAGTTCTCTGACTCTTTCCAAGTCATCGAACATGTTGACTTATTTTTACGGTCATTCCTTCCACCCTCATGGTATTCTCCCTACCTTTCCAGTCTAGCTAGGTGAGAAGATGGTATAGGTGGAGGTAGAGGTAGTTTATGCACCTCTTGATTATAACCTATTACTAGGTCACAATTGGACTTATGCTATGATCGTTGTCATGTCATCTATCTTCTATACTCTTTGTTTTCCTCATGAAGGGAAGATTGTGATGATCGATCAATTATCCTTTGAGTGCTCTAGTCCTAATGCATCTATTGGACCGTCGATCCCTCTGATCGACAATTCTCAACTGGTAACTGAGAATATCGGTTTCAGAATGTATTCTTCACTTATGGATACTTTGGACCCTACCTTCCTTGACTTCGTCTTGTGAAGGTTAGTTGCATGCTGGAATGGCCATGCCACTATCGACAACAAATATTATGTATCAAGTTGTTCTTGACTCTTCCATCGATCCCAATCCTGTTCCCTCACCGACGGATGAGGAGGATCATGTTCTTAGGCTCGTGTGGGCCACTTCATTGTCTTGTTCACATGATTGCCTCGATGGGACTGTTGCACCTCTTTTGTCACCTAGATGAGAAAAACAAAGGTGCTTACAAGATTAGTTGGGTTAGATAAGCAAGACAATAGTAAAGGAAAGGGTTAGAAGAGTAAAGCATAAAAGACTAAGCTAAGAATTAAACTAGGAATGATAAAAACAATTAAACTATAGTGCATAAGGACATAAGAACAAGAAATAAGCAAGACGCATGTCCCCAATGGAAAGGATTGTATTAGTGAAAATAAAACACCAAAGAGAAAGGGGGACTTTGGGTCCCTTCTTCCTCCAAGGGAGGGCTCTTGGACCCCCAAGATTGAGCTCTTCTTACAACTTGAAAACTTGAAAGAAATGGTGAAATAATTCCAAGCTAATTTACTCAAAGGGTGATGTGAATAGCTCAAATGGAATGGTACTAGTATGATCTTGATGAGAAAAGAGGATTCCCCAAGAGAATAGCAACAACATAACCTTACAAATGAATTCCTTCAAGATGTAGTGCACCCATGGCCTCTGTTTATAGCACAACTTTGAGGTATTATGCAACTAGCTTTTAGTGTGAACAAGGGGCTGTTTAGGGCACCTTTAGGTCTTTGACTAGCCACCCAGCTGGATTCAACCGATATTTGGATGTCAAATCGACTTGGAAGCTGAACCAGAAGTGGGTGGGAGGCTGACCAACATCATAAATGTGTCGTTCTCAGGTGTGCGCAACTTTCAGTGTCCACATTCATGCATCGTGTGCATGTGCGCTTTTCCTATGTTTCTTGATGGCACATGTGCGCGCGCTCCTTGTATAGTCATAGCGCATCCTGATTTTATAACTGGTTGTATAGTTTTGGACCTTTTGGAAATGAGTTTTTGGTAATTTTGGTCCATGGGTGAACTTAATAGATATTTGGAGATGTTGGGTTCCTGTAACCATTTGCGGACGAAATTTTAGTGATAACAGATGCCCCCTTATGGATGAGGTTAGGAGCATACGTATAGCTGAAATTCATCAATGTTTCTTCTACTAAGAGTACGATTGTAAGAAAGACAGATAGCGAGAGTATCAAGAGTGACCCGTTGGAGGGAGAGGGGAGCCTGTAGGACCCAACCTTTCTGAAGGTGTGAAAAAATAAATTGTGTACAAACGAGGCGGGCATGCCCCATGCTCGTGTCATGTAACTCAAAACATGTGTAAGACAGTAGCTGAAGTGGTATGTTGGTGAAGATGAGTGCAGTGCCCTTGGGGGTGTGTTGATAAGTGCAGAGGATGATTCTGATGAGGAACAATACTCTGAAAATTAAGTAATGACACTTGGAGGAAGTATCAAGAATTTGGCGAGCGTTGATGGCCCAAAAAATTTCAAAGGTCTTCGGCAAATATAAAAACAACTACAATAATCACAAAGTAAGACCCACCGTAACATGAGAGAGTGTTGAAGTCAAATGTTATGGGGGTCAACGACAGTAGACAGCAATGATGGTGCTCCTTGTGCCATTCGAGACTCCTCATTGTAAAGGTAATGAGGGTCAAGATACGGTTGCCCTTCTGGAAACGATGTTGATGTCGACAGAAAGGGAAACATGACGCTAAGAAGCGGAGGTTTTCAGGAAATTCACTAAATGGGATCAGAAACTGAGGAGGTACATGGATGAAGTCAAGATGGGTGGATACTGAAGACTACCCTTGGTTGGGGATATATGTGAAGTGGAAGCAACCGTACAACTAGGTCGAGTGTCAGGGGGACAACTAGACAGGGGATAAGTTGTGTCGAAGGCGGGACAAAGTGAACAAACTCAAAGAGTAGAGGTAGGTGGCCTATGGGATACTTGAGGTTTATGGACTATGTCAACAAGGGTATAATATAATGGATGCCCCAACCAAGAGTGACATGGGTTGTGTTTGGAAAAAGGAAGAAGGTCGTCAAAGGCGACGACAAAAAACTATGTAAATGCTAGAAACAAAGGCTTTGTACAGTTGCCAAGTAAATAAATAATTGGGGATGAGTGCACAAATACAGAAACGGATGCCCCAGTGCAAGATGGCTTGGCCTATGAGGGCGAAAGTTGTGTAGGGAACTAGTGGAGGGTGAGGGGACCTATGGGCGGGTCTCTGTATGAGGTAAATGAATGAAGGGGAATTCACAGATGGGTAAACTAACTATGGATGAAATGGATGGGTAATGATGCTGCAGAGGTGCAGTCAAAATTGAACCATGATGAGATAACTTGGGAGTCCGTTGGGAAAGTTAGAAAAAGGTGGAGAAGGAGTATGTGGTTGATTCTCGAAAATTCATAAGACTAACAGGACTCCCATCCCTAAAGGGTAAAAAAAGAATGAGTGTCAAAGTGCCAAGGGGGACTATGAATGGGAAAACTCATGTGGGGGAGAGTGCTACCAAGTGACAGTACCAAAATGCAGTGGAGGTGACAGTATTGCAGAGCTAGATATAGGGACCCTAAAGGAAAATTTCAGAGGGTGTGTCTGGAGATGCAATTGAGATTCAGAGGGAATGATTACATGCTAGTGTCGATCATTTACCTAAATGGGTCACGCTAGTTTGTGATGACCAAGTACCTGCACACATGAAAACCAAATACTCAAACAATATCTAAAGATAATGAACATATAACCGTTATTTGATCATTTTGAACATGAGCATGCATACATGAACGAGGTATGAGAAAATGGCTCCCCGAGGGCTGGGGATGGATGGTGACTTGTGAAGCATGACTACATAGGCAGCGGGATTCTAATCCCATGGCTAAATACAAATCAAAAAATGGATGTCCGAAGCTCTCGGAAGGGGGTATGGAAGTTTTGGAAAAACGGGCCTATATATAGCTGTAGGGCCCACATTGCCACCTCATTTGTACTTGCTGCTATAGTGATCAGAGAGGAGATTCCAGAGAAGATTCAGAGATTTCGAGAGTGTGAGGAAGATGATCTTGGAGGTGTGAGAGTTAGGTTAGTGGTCTCATCCTCCTGTATAGTAGTTAGGTGTCATATTTTAGGTAGGACCGTACGGATGGTCGTACATTGGGTTTTTGGCAGTGTGCCCCCCCAAATGCGCAGGTGATCGATGGCGACCCGCACATGAATGCATGGTTGTAATGTGAACAGTCATGCAGGGGGGTCGCTTAATGTGGGAAAATAGGCACACATGGGGTGTGCGCCTGTTCGAAGCACATCCGTGCATATGTGCGCGGCTGTGGTGCTGACAGTTGCGCATGAGTGCGCACCTGTGTAGTGAATAGGTGCACATTTGGTGCGCGCCTATGGGATGAGAAGGCACACATACATGCGCACCTATGGGGTAAATAGATGCACATGTGTGCGCGTCTATGGGGATAACAACCACACCCTTGAGGCAAAGCTGTGGGTGATAAAAACTTATCTATTTTTGGGAGATTTTGGTGTTTTGATGAATTGTGATGGTTGATCGAGTATTGTATATGTGGATGAAGATGATCATTTGGGGTGATGTCGATCCCTTGGAGGGAGAGGGACTAGGCCCAGCTAAGGGATTCCATGAGGGATGAGGAGCCAGCGGTTCGTGGTGCTTTGGTGGCCTGTGGGCTACTGAAGTTTTTTGAGTGCTCACTGGTGAGGGCATAGGAATATTTGCAACAATCCTTGATTTCCATGTGGATTCTGGAATTGCAATGTTTTATTGTGCGTTGGGAGCACTTGGAATTCTATGTTGAGGAGGATGTCTATTTTATGACTGGGCTCCCTTTTCATGGAACCTTTCTACCAGTGGAGTCGGTGATAGTTGGAGAGGGGCAGTTGGTGACCCTTGCCTGGACATATTGTTCGGGAGAGGATTTCATGTTTGGGTCAGTGGTGAGAATTGGGGCGATGGATGCCCTGGTACATCGTTGCGTGGCAGTGATGATTATGAGAGTTTATGGGTTGCTCATGACTCAGTGTATTAGTGGCGAACAGCTAAGGATCATGCAGCGAGTACTAGAGGGTGAGCATTTTGCCTGGGGCTTGATGTTGCACGCCAAGATGGTGGGACAACTCACTAGGTGTCGAGCAGCGGACTCAGGGGATTTCACTTTTGGATCTATTCTGGTGGCTTGGTTTCTAGAGAGGGTGCCTATGTTGCGCCTGAGAGTTTTGTTAGACCCACCAAAAGCGCGAGAGCCGCGACTATGACGGTGGGTGAAGATTTTGGTCCGTCATGGGGGTGGGTTGGGTGGTCATTACTTCAGGGTTGAGGTTGTACAGGTGTGGCTTCAAATGCCACAGATCATATTGCAGTTTTCATACAGTGGGGTAGATTTCTGTGATGACCCCGAGATGATATTACCCCCAGGAGAGGTTATCCACCGCTGAGGTATGATGTTGGTTTTTGATTTGTTTAGATAGTATAGCATATGATTGATATTTGTATGGATGCTGATACTATCATGTGTTTGTTTATGTATATGTGGGACTGCGTGGACGGGAGGTCGAGATGATCAGAGCACCAACCTGCCAGGGGCTTGTGAGACCACCATGGGTAGAGTTACGAGTAGGGGAGAGGCGGTGATGAGAGGATGTTGGGGCGAGGCCCGATGATGAGGATAGAGTGGATAGGAGACACCGTTATGATGACCCCGGTGTAGGGACGTCACATGCTCCTCCGGCCAAGATCGGGGGAGAGTTCGATGATTTTCGCCACCGATTAGAGGTGGTTCTATGGGGAGTGCCTGAGGGGATGTGGGTGTTGATCGAGGATGAGGGGATCCTTGAGTAGTGTATTGCGCTACTGGTAGAGTCATGGACCGTGATCCACAGAGCAGTTGTAGTCGGAGCTACGATGACTAGGCGATTTCCCTGGGGACCTGAGGGACCTAGAGATGGTGGGGTACCTCTGCCAGAGGGAGGACCTGGTGTTGGAGCACTAGAGGTGCCCTGAGGGCCGCTAGATATGTATTTTTGTATTTGATGTAGGCTAGTGAGCGTGTTTTGTATAGTTGCGTAATCCTGTTTTTATTGATAGGGATGAGGTGACTCACCTAACTACGGGCGATGTACTATTTTTGTAAACACTTATGACATTTTGATCGATATATATATATATATATATATATATATATATATATGGATATACATTATGGGATCTTGGTAATGTGTACATGTGTGATGTGTTTTTTGTTGATGATTTTTAATGTAGTTGATGATGTCTAATCTATATACTGTGACAGACTTTTGATGGTTTATGTGTGTGTGAAGATGTCTTGATGTGATATATGCCAATCTAGTATAATGTTAGCCATGTTATCGATTATTTGATTGAATTGTCTTGGGATATGTGTAAATGTAATGAAATCAAAATGTCAAGATAAAAGTCTAACCTGCAGGTATTTGTGAAAGAGGCAAGGATCACGGACACGGTACACATTGTTGAGCTGGAGGATGATAAGTTGGGAATCTAATAAGACGCTAAGGTGACGAATATGGCGATGACTGGCCTCGACAAGGAGACCAATGACAACGGTGTATTCTACTTGATTGTTGGTGGTTGAGCCTAAACATATGCCTCTGGTGTGGAGCAGGTCATGTGAAGGTGAATAGAGGGTCCAAGCGGCCCAAGCGAGATTCTGTGTCCAGTGGCTAGCTCCATCGACGTAACTGATGTGGTAGGCTGATGGGGGTGGAATCTGTCAATAACATGACTGATAGATTAGACGTGAGGTATGGAGAAAAGAAGATTAAAAACTATGCGAAAGACGTAGAAAAAAGAAAAATCCTAGTGTAGTAAGGCTATGCTTAGACGTAAAATTTCTTTAAGTACAACCTGTTGATGGGTTCTTTGAGAGGATGGCCCTCTGGGGAGGCCAGGATGTATGTGCCTTTAGTGAGGCAATGTTGGATGATGTATGGCCCATGCCATAGGGACTCGATTTTTCCATGGTCGAGGGTATCGTGAGCAATATCGTAAGCGAGGACGAAGTCTCCTTCATTGAATGAGCAAAGGTTGACGTGACGATCAAAGGTGGTCTTTGACCATTTTTTGGCTATCTCATTGTTCTATAATGAGGATCAACGATCTTCATCCAGGGACTCTAAGTTCATAAAACACTGCTCCATTGGAGCAGTGTCGGGTAATAGCTTAATGGAAGTTTGTAAGGTGGGAATTTTGCACTTGATGGGAAGAGTGGCCTCAACTCTGTGGACTAGATGAAAAGGTGTGAACCCAGTGGCAGTTTTGACTATTGTGCGATAAGCCCAAAGCGTGGAAAATAACATATGATGTAAATTGGTTTTATGTTTGTTAATCATGCACTGCAACATGGTTTTGAGGACCTTGTTAACTATTTCTACCTGTTCATTGGACTGAGGGTAGTATGGTGAGGAAAACTCGTGGGAGAAGCCTAACTTGGATGAGAGTTCAATGAAAATCTCATTCTCCAAATGTTTCTCGTGATCAGAGACTAGTTGGAGTGGTACTCCAAAGTGGGATATGACGTGGTTAAAGAAAAAACGTGATGCTATGTCAGCGGTGTTGTTGAAGGTAGGCATGGCTTCATCCCACTTGGTAAAGTAATCGACTGCAATGACTATGTATTTGTGTCCATTGTTGGATGGAGGGTTGCAAGTCATGAAGTTGATGCCCCATTTACAAAAGGGACCAGCGGTGATGACTGGGTGTAGAAGAGCAGGTGGTGTGTGTACCTTGTTGGCATAAAGCTAGAATTTATCACATTGTTTCACGGCATGAATGCAATTGTGAAATAATGTAGGCCAAAAGTAACCTGTGTGGATGATTTTATGAGCGGTGGACATCCCGAAGAGATGGCCTCCGCAAGCGTCGTTGTGGCAGTCGTTCAAGACTCTATCACCTTCGTCAATAGTCAAGCATCGACGGAGTATGGTGTTGACCCCTCGCCGATATAAGATATCCCCGATGAGGAGATAGTGGGGTGCCTGGTGACGAATATGTCGACGATCATCTATGGAGAGGTTGTTTCCGAATTTTTGTGTTTGGAGATAGATGAGAAGATCGCCATACCAAGGGTCATCCAAGGGGATGTAAAAGAGATGTTCATCAGGGAAGTTGGTATTGACTGGTGAACTGGTAGTGTCAGAGGGAAACTATGTGATAAGTTCGATGAGGATGAGAGATTTCTTGCTCTTGGGTGTTGAAAATTTGAAATTGTACTCTTGAAGGATGACTATCCATCGAGAAAATTTACCATTAATTTGTCAACGAATGAGCAAGTATTGCATGGGGTTGGATTCTTCTATGACTTTGGTAGTTCGAAGTAGAATGTAATGGTGCAACTTCTGGACTGCAAGGATGACTGCAAGGGCTAGTTTCTCTTCTTGATTGTATTTTAAGGGTGTCCCTGAAAGGTTTTTACTAATGTAGTAAATGACATGCTCGCGATCATCATCCCCAATTTGAACAAGAACTCCTGCTACTGAGACGGTTGAGGCCTATATGTAGAGGATATAGTCGTGGTTATAGTCAGGTGGACTAATCAAAGGGGCATTGGAGAGAGCCATTTTAAGATCATCGAAATCGTTTTGGGCATGTTCATCCTAGTGGAATGGGATGTCATGGCATAGTAAGCGAAGGAAACTGTGTGCTTAAGTGGCATAGTTTGGGACACCGTAAAAAGTTAGCTTTGCCTTGTAGGATTTGCAGTTGGCGTAAATTCTGAGGAAGGGGAATTTCCGTGATGGCTTGGACTTTGAGGGGATCCACGATAATACTTCTTTGGGAAACAATGAACCCAAGAAGGCGGCCAATAGTGATGCAGAATACACACTTGAGGGGATTCAAGCAAATATTGTATTGACGACACCTGTGAAATATGATGCGTAGATCATCGAGATGATAAGTGCATTTCTTGGATCGAGCGGTAAGGTTGTCCAAATATGCGAGGAGGATATGAGCCAAGTCATGAAAAACATATGCCATGGCCCGTTGGAAAGTGGTGCCAGCATTCTTGAGGCCAAATGGCATCACACGATACACAAAGGTGCCCCAAGGGGTAGTGAATGCGGTCTTGTATTGATCAGAGGGCTGAATTTGGATTTGGTTGTAGCCAGAGAAACCGTCCATGAAGTACAAAGCCTCGTGACCTGCGTAATCATCGATAATTTAGTCAATGAAGGGCGTTGGAAAGTTGTCTTTGGGATAGGCGTGATTGAGGTAATGAAATTCTGTACAGACAGGGATAGTGCCCTATTTTTTGTTAACAAATATAGGGTTGGAGACCCATGACGTATAGGCGATGGGGTAAATGAACCCTACAGCACGTAATTTTCCAATCTCGACTTTGATGGCCACTGCTTTGGATGGGTGTAGCGGTCACTGTTTTTGGCGGACTGGTGTGATATCAGGCCAAGTGTCAATGCGATGTTCGACGATAGAGGGGTCAAGGCCAGGCATCTCCATGTATGACCAGGCCAAATGTCCAGGTATTTTTTGAAGAGAGCTTTGTAAGCAGTAATTTCTTCAGGAGTGCATGCAGTGCCAATAGTGATTTCCTCGATGACTCCCTTTTTTAGGGAAATATCGATTTTAATGGTGGGGGAAATGTTGGCCATATTGCCTTCTTCAAAAGCATCAGAGGTAGGGATAGGGTTGTTGAACCAATCGATATGCCCTGATGGGATAAAATCCTTGGTTTCGACTACGTATATGGGGTATTGGTTAGGAGGCACGAAGGCTTCCTGTGAAAGAAAGAGCGATTGGTGGTGTAGCGCATCCCATGGGCCGTCGAGGGTGATTAATTCCTCGAGTATGTCCTCATCACAGTGGAATTGTCAGGAATACAAGGGATCCATAAGAGGAATATCGGTGACTTTCACCGTGTGATTGTCGTCTGGTGATGAAGAAGAAGGGGGAGTGATGCAAGGATATCGTGATAGTTCACTCGACATAAACCAAATATCGAGATACTGAGGGTTAAAAATGGTAGTCGGGCGTAAAATTTTTGTGGGGAAATGAAAGAGGGAATTGAGGGGATTTGGGGGTAAATCCTCATATAAGTCATATAAGAACCACAGGGGAGTAGGGAGTGCCTCAGGTTCTGGTGAAAAGATATGAACCACAGTGAGTGATGGGGTAAGGGTATTCACTGGTTCTGCGGGAGGAGAGGGTGTGTGATTTTGAATAAGGGCCATTTGGCGATGCCTGTATTCAATGATCATAGGACATTGATATGTGAAGTGATCAAGTGATTCGCATAAAGAGCAAGGACATATCATCTGTTTGTTGACTAAATTCGTGACATAATGGATGTCGGTGACGTGAGTTGGGGTGGGTCCTTGCTGAAAAATTTGGCATATGGCTATTAGCGTCTGCCAGAATTAAGGTAACGCTAGACAATGGTGTGTGTAATGGACATATTTTGAACAAATGGCACATGCAAATTTGGTCTGCAGTCCTTTGTTACTTGTGTTCTTGGAGATAGCGGCAATACTGGAGGAAGCGATGAGCGATGGTGGTGCTCGAGGGAGTTGAATAAGGTTACATAACTCAGGGAGAGAGGGACATCGATTAGTGGGGTGTCCTTCTTTATTGCAGAGTGCACAAGGAGGTTGGATGCGAAGAGGGAGAGGAGTGATGGGCTCTTTCTTCTTTCGTCGGCCCCCAGCTGTAGCGATGGCGTTAGAAAGAGGGGGTGAGGGTGTTGCTTTCAGAGTAGGTATTGGAATCTGCATCAGAACTCCGTCGGTTTGAGGAGGGAGGGATGGTTGAGGGACCATCTTAGGCGAATGTAGATACCAAACTGGGATTTCCAGTACCATGTTAGGAAGGGTAAGCGTTGCAGCTACCTGGAAGGCTTGTATACCTTGTGGGGGGTAAAAGAAAGGGATTTAAGTAATGGCTTGGGGGACTATTTCCTAGATTGGGATATGGCCCTGGGGGAGGGGAAGATCAAGAATGGGTCGAGTTGAGCTAGTTCTAGGGGGTTCCTGAGGGAGGAGTTCTACGACTAGTGGGATGTTAGGGATAAAAGAGGCCTCAGTGGGAGGGAGAGCATATTCAGTTGTCATTCCATTGGAGGATACAACACATACTTGGGCTAAGGGATGGAGGAGAGGTGGTTCTCTGTGGTATGTCCCTAGCAAGGATGGGTCTTTGAATATTCTGGGGCCCATCTCAATGAGTGGATAGGCATTGGGATTAGTGTGGATGAAAGGGAGGGTGTTATCGATGGTGGATGAGGGATTGGGCTCATAATGTGATACTTGATCGATGGTAATGATTTTTCTGTTATGTGGAAACATCATGGTTCGGAACACAAAAGAGGCGACGACCTTCATAGCATACATGTAGCTACGACCGAACAAGATATTTTAGTCGAGTGGGGCATCGATAACCTCAATGTCAATCAGAATGGTTTTGCCCCCGAGTTCGACAGAGACATTTTGGAAGAGTCCCTTGGGGGAAGAGGGTCTTCCATCGTATGCTCTTAAGGTAATGGCAGATGGTATACGTTCGGGGGAACCGAGTTTCTACCATACATATTTTTCCATAATGCATGTGGATGCACCCTCATCAATGATGCAGCAATGAACTGTAATGTTCTGGATTTTAACTGGGATTTGAAAAGCGATGAGAGTGGGGAGGCGAGGTTCTCCGCTATCAAGATCAAATGTAATGAGTTGGGTATCCGCAGGGTCGAATTCACCGAGGGCAGAAAGTAACGACTTTCATTGAGTAGGACAAGTTTGAAGGACTTCTAAGATTGACATAGCAGCAGGAGATTGTGTCAAATCATCGACCAAACTGTAATTATGAGCTGCCCTAGCTTGAGGGTTGTGGACATTCCTGCGTAACGGGATGTGAGGAATATGAAGGGGTGGGTTAGTATTAGGGCGAGGAATCATCAAAGGGGGGCCAATTACAACTGGGGGTGTGTCCGAGGTGTTGGGAGCTGACTCAAGAGTTGCATTGTATTGACGAATGTGTGTTTGTAGAAGAACTTCTTCCTCACTAGTGAGGAGGATAGTACGATCGACGGGATTGCCTGGATTGGGATATTGTCCTATCTGTGGTAGGGTAGGCTGCATGTATTTTTGGGTGTTCGTTACCCCCTGGTGTAGGATGGGGTTTTGCATCACGGCTCGGGGTGGTTGTTGCACATATTGTTGTGGAGCCTGTTGGGGGGAAGGTGTTGTCGGGGGACGTGGTCCACTTACAGATTCTTTCATCCATTTAAATTCGGTGATTTGGGGGCAATGGTGAGTATAGTGACCAAACTCACCACAAAGGGAATAAGGAAAATTGGTCCAAATATTGTTGTTATTTTTCCATTGATGTTTATTATTTCCCCCTTGAGGGTTTTGGTTCTCTATGTTTTGGTTGCCCCCAGCAGGTTGGTTCTGTTGGGGTTGGTTCTGGTTTCCACCTGGTCTGGGATTATTATTGTTCCAGTTTTTTCCTTTCTTTATGGCATTGTTCGATTGATGGGATGGATTTTATGTATTCATTTGTTCAAAATTTTGATATTGATGAATGGGAGTGGGTTGAACAAAATTAAACCCAACATGTGGATGTCCTTGTGGTGGAGCCATGGGTTGTGGGGGGCTAGGAAATGGGAAGTACAGATTGTGTTGTGGCAACAATCCATAAGATACATAGGAAGGTGTGGCGCTTTCCCTAGTGCTTAGGGTATAGGTTGAGGTAGAGGGAGTACCTACGCTTGGTTGAACACGTGGGTGTATTATGGGTGTTGGCGGGGGTCCACTGATGGGTGGAGGCAAGGAAACATGGTATGATTTTTGATAAGGAGGAGGAGGATAATAAGGGATTCCTCCATATGCCGATGGATATTGGGGTGTGCCATAAATGGGTGGTTGTTGAGACTGTGGGTTGTGGTGTGTAGTGTTACCAATCAATCTATCTGCTAAGTGAGACATCCTAGGTTTGTCTTGGCCAAGTGGCATGGGTCTTGGGGTGTTCGGGAGTACCGTGTATAGGTAGCTGGACTGGGCGTAAATGAGTTCGAATTGTTGGGCCTTACTAATGGCCTCTTCCTCAGACTGGGGGAAGGTGGTGGACACATCTTTGCCAAGGAGGGAAACAAGTGATTTCAGGAACCAATTGAGACATTGTTGGGGGGTATCGTCAGCTTTGTAGAGGCTACGTCACCGACGCCATTCGTGGATGTGGTCAACAATATGTGTGGAGGCGGTTTGTTTGAAGTCTGAGAGTATTTCAAGGCCATTGTCATGACGAACAAGTAGTTGAAAGAAGGTAAAAAATGATTTGGCCAAGGATTAAAGAGTCATGTGGGACCCAAATTTTTCTTCAACATACCATTTGGCTGATGGGCCAATGAGGGTACGTTGAAATAACCTCAATCAGACAGAATCATCCATGATGTTGTTTGAAGAACACCATAGGTGAAAGGTCATGATATGGTTGGTGGGATCGTCTCCTGCTTTTCCTTCAAACTTGGGGATGTATGAAGGGATTTTGGTAGGCATTACAGACCATGTGGGGTTGTGCAATATAGGATCATTAGTGATTTTAGTCAGATCCAAGATATTGAGAAAAGAAAAATATGGCATATGGGGTGGTGGCGGAGGATTAATTCTAGCCATAGTGTGAGTGGTTTGAGTACCTGACCCTTGGAGGGGGCTAGGTGGGTTTGTACTTCCTCCTTGAGAAGAAGTTGGCCTCCCGTGTCCGTGTAAAGGAGAGTGAGTGGATGGTTGACCTTGGGAAGTGGACCCAAGTAAGGTGGAACCAAGAAATGATAATCCTAAGATAGTGGCACTTAGAGGGGTGTGAGAAGGGGGATCTGATGAGTTGGCAAGACTAGTAACTCCTCCTAGAATAGGGGGCAGATTTAGCAAGCGTCTGGAATGACGGGGGTTTTGTGGGTCCCCTATGATGTCTGACTAGCTGAGTGAATGTGTGCAAATGGTGGTGAGAGAAATAAGTAAACAAGAGTCATTGCTGCAATTTCTTGGACCTTCACAATATATTTCCAAATTAGATGTAATCAGAAGGGCATCATACATAAAATGTTTTGATAAAGAAGCATATATATGTGGATACGTGAATTTTGTGTGGGAGAATAAAGAAAACAAATGATTGTGTCTGAAAAGATGTAATGTCCTTCTTCTCAAATAGCACTGGACCTTCCAATAGCACTCGACAGTGGGGTCTGAAGCCACTGGAAGAGAAACTAGTGAAGGATGAAGCAATCAGTTATAATGAGGGGTAGAGGGGGCATATCCTAAAAGAACTGGCAATATTTCCCAATAGCCACACAAAATCTGATCAAGGTGCAATTGCAGCCCACAATTTCCACCTGGGTAGATGTCCTAAAATTTGGTCACTAGGTACCTCGATCAAAGTGTGGCATTTAGATTTTCAGCCTAAGAAATGGGTCACAGGATGGATCCCATCCAAGAGGTGGGTGCCTCAAGGGGGGATGCACAGAACAACTGGACCTCGGCCTTCAACCCTTCACGGGTATCTCCCTGCCTTATGGTGTTAGGAACACTTGAATTGGAGGATTTAAAGTTACCTTTTTGAAAACTTCTATTGTTTTGAAAATGTGAGAACCAGATAACGGGGAGTTATTTGGATGCCTATCCCCAAGATCCTACCTAGACTAAAAAATTATTTTGGCACCTCCTGTGGAGGAAAACTTAGTGATTTTTTTAGAAAATTTTAGATGTGTTTGTGTGAGAGATTGGGGGTGTGAACCAACCTCGTTGAAATTAAATGGGAGTGGATAGTTTTGTCAAGAAAAGGGGTGGGGTGTTTTGGAATCTCGTTGGAGGAAACTTACTTTGACCTCCACAACTTCTAGATAAAACTATGTGAGTGATTGGTGATCTTGTGTGTGAACAAGTGAAAGTGTGCCAAGTTTTAATAAATTAGGTGTCATCTTGCTGCATGTGGACTTTGCTTGGTCCTTACAAGTGTTTGATTACCTAATTAACTAAATGTCGTTGGTACAACCTTGTGGAATTTTAAAATCCCTAGGAAACTAGCATGTGGGCATGTGGGTCCTTTACTATTCCTCTAACTCCCTAAATGTGATTTAATCTAAGAAAGCTTTGAAACTATCTTAGATTGTCAATATGTGGGCATGTATGGGCCCATTACAAAACCTTTAAACTTCCCTAGTGATTTAATCTAAGAAAGAAAATTTCAACACTATCCTATCTTTGTAGCATGTGGGCATGTATGGGCCCGTTACAATCTTAAGATGTGTTTGAAAAATAAACTAAGAGGAGTCCCGAGGGGGATGTTGTCCTCTCCTAAATATTTTGTCTATTTAAGGGAGACGAAATTGTCCCACAACCTCTTTCTGATTCTCAAGGTCACTTTGAAGTGCGAGAGAAGAGCATACTCAATGATTGTTATCCAATTTATGGTCCCAATGCAAGTTTTATATGTGATGTGAAATGATTCCAACTTAACTTCAGTCAGAGCAAGCCATCCATGTGGAAAAACGACAAGGAGGAAAATTTATGATTTTACCTACCCCTAAGTGCATATGTGTTTTGGCTAATCCCTTTATATGGAGAGGGAATGTAAGTGTAGTGCAGATTACAACATGCATGGAATCAACTTTCAGAAGGCTATGGGCCCTCCACAGATCATAAAAAGCTTACAATGTGTATTTTTCTGCACAGGTGCACGAGTCTTAGACTAGACAGAGATGCTTTGAGTGCTAATGCACAAACTAGAAGAGGTTGATGGGCGTAGGTGCGCAGAAGGCACTGAGTAATACAGTGATTTTGGCACACGTGTGCACAATGCACGACTGTGGGTTGAAAAACCTGCGCACAACTGTCACACGGTCATGAAGAAAATTTCGGATGAAATTCCTTCAATTCAGCTTTGAATTTGGCTTCATGTAGGTTGGCTTGGACCGGTTATGGTACCTGCAAGTTAAATAAACAAAAAGAAGAGATAAAATAACCCAAGTGGGGTAGTAAATTGATACCTTTCCCCAATGGAGTCACCAATTTGTTGCGCCACTTTTGTCACCTAGATGAGCAAAACAGAGGTGCTTACAAGCTTAGTTGGGTTAGCTAAGCAAGACAACAGTAAAGGAAAGGGTTAGAAGAGTAAAGCATAAAAGACTAAGCTAAGAATTAAACTAGGAATGATAAAAACAATTAAACTATAGTGCATAAGGACATAAGAACAAGAAACAAGAAAGACTCATGTCACCAATGGAAAGGATTGTATTAGTGAAAAGAAAAAACCAAAGAGAAAGGGGGACTTTGGGTCCCTTCTTCCTCCAAAGGAGGGCTCTTGGACCCCCAAGATTGAGCTCTTCTTACAACTAGAAAACTTGAAAGAAATGGTGAAATAATTCCAAGATAATTCACTCAAAGGGTGATGTGAATAGCTCAAATGGAATGGTGCTATTATTCTCTTGATGAGAAAAGAGGATTCCCCAAGAGAATAGCAGCAACATAACCTTAAAAATGAATTTATTCAAGATGTAGTACACCCATGGCCTCTTTTTATAGCACAAATTTGAGGTATTATGCAACCAACTTTTAGTGTGAACAAGGGGCTATTTAGGGCACCTTTAGGTCTTTGACCAGCCACCCAGCTAGATTCAACCAAGATTTGGATGTCAAATTGACTTGGAAGTTGAACCAGAAGTGGGTGGGAGGCCGACCAACATCATAAATGTGTCATTCTCAGATGTGCATGAATTTCAGCATCCACAGTCGTGCATCATGCACATGTTCACTTTTCCTGTGTTTCTTGATGGCGCATGTGCGCGCGCTCCCTGTATAGTCATAGCGCATCCTGATTTTATAACTGGTTGTATAGTTTTGGACCTTTTGGAAATGCAGTTTTGGTAATTTTGGTCCATGGGTGAACTTAATAGCTGTTTGGAGATGATGGATTCATATAACCATTTGCGGATGAAATTTTAGTGATAACAGGGACTTTTCCTTCGGACGAAGCTATCATCGAAGCCATGAATGGTTCTGACAAACCTTGGGATGATATGCATCACCGCTCTTATTTTCTCCCAGAGCTTGAAAGAATCAAACAAGGCGACTTTCGATCTACTTTGAGTGAGATAGTCGGTCACGCCATAGTTCCACTTGATACACACGACATTTATTCCAAAGGAAACATGGCGAGTATTTCTCCTATCATCACGATTGACATCTCTCGTACCCCTGACAAGGTTGAAAACGTAAATATCGGTGCAGATTGTTCGCCAAAAGAAATCCTTATCTACACCGAGCTCTTCAAGGAATTATGAGATGTATTTTCTTTGTCATATCAAGATATGCCAGGTATCAACCATTGTATTGTTGAACATGAGATTAGAACTTATCTAGATGTTAAATCTGTTCGTAAACGTCTTTGAGTTGTCAACCCTTGAAAGGCCCCTGCTATTAAGGCAAAGGTAGAGAAGCTACTTAATGTTGGCTTCATCTACCCGGTTCCCTTGACTGAATGGGTATCCAACCCCGTTCCTGTAGATAATAAGAAAGGAACCATCTATGTATGCATGGACTTCCATGACCTGAACAAGGCCTTTCCTAAAGACAACTTCCCGACAACTTTCATCTATCAGATTCTCGACGAGTGTGCAGGAAGTGAAGTATTTTATTTTATGGACAGATTTTCAGGGTATAACCAAATTCAAATCAAACCCGGGGATCAACAAAAAATGAAATTTATTTGTCCTTGGGGTACTTTCGCATACTGGAAAATTCCTTTCGGCCTTAAAAACACCGGAGCAACCTTTCAATGTGCCATGACTTTTGCTTTTCATGATCTTAAGCACATATTCAAAGCTTACCTTGATGACCTTGCTGCTCACTCTCACAAGAGAGCAGATCACGTTATGCACCTTTGGATTGTCTTTGAAATATGTTGTTACTATAAAATCCAATTGAACCCTCAGAAGTGCATATTTTTCATTAAGTCTGGTCGTCTTTTGGGTTTTCTAGTTTCTAAGATTGGGATCATGGTAGATCCACTAAAGGTTGAGGCAATACTTCAGTTTCCTCCCCCGCACATGATTATACAACTTCATGGTTTACAGAGGAAAGCTAAATTTCTTCGTCGATTTATAGTGAATAATGTCAATATCACTAAGGGTTTCATGCGTCTCTTGAAGGACACCCCTTTTATCTGGGATGAGCAAGCCCAGGAGTCCTTTGATGCTTTGAAGAAATCTTTGGTGTCGGTGCCTATGTTGAAGCCTCCTGACTACAATAGAGATTACTTTCTTTATATTTCATGTTTGAGGACACGATTGGTATGGTTCTGGTTCAAGAAGATGATGAGCTCCATGAGAAGGTTGTATACTATATTAGTCGAACATTAGTCGGTCCTAAACTTAATTATACTCATGTTGAAAAGATCGATTTGGTTGTCGTTCACGCAGTCCAGTGTTTGTGTCATTATATATTACTCTGCAAGACTATTGTGGTATCAAATGTCAATCCATTTCAATATAATGTCCTTACCAGACATATCATAGGGGGAAAATATAATAAACGGATTGCCATTTTACAAGAGTTTGATCTCGATTTCACTTCCACAAAATCCAAGAAATCCCTGGGCTTTACAAAATTAATATCTGATTTCCCACGATTATTTGAGGATGTTATCCATGTTGATTCGTTTGCAGAAGAACATGTTTTTCTTGTCTCGTCGTCTGACCCCTGGTGTGGAGACATTGTTCTCTATATTCAAACCTTGAATTCCCCTCAACATCTCCCACGATATTACCGGTGACATATAAAATACCAAGATAAGAAATATACTATCATTGATGACACTCTGTATCACCAAGGAATAGACAATATCTGTATCAGTTGAATGGTCGTTACCGTGTGTGTGATCCTACTTTACTCTGAAGATTCCTACAGGTACATCTTTTAGAACGATAGTTTGATTTTATTACATATTATCATATTCCTAGGACTTCTAATCATGTATCTGATGCTTATGCTAATTTCGTTTTAGATTGGCATTTGTCACATAATTAAAAGCAAAGAAAACCATCTCATCAATGTACACATTGTAAAATATAAGTAAAGCTGAAGATCCTTTTTTATATATTTCAAACAATATGGTGTTTATAGTACAAAATTGGGGATAATACCCTCAATACACATATACAACCGATATCACAATATCCCATGACATCTACGCTTGTGGAACTGTATGTGTGTCATGGTATCAAACCACGATGTTTGTAAGATGTCGAAAGAGTTCTACCCATGCCCTGGGTACACCAACCACCTTTCATTGCATGGCTTCAGGCAGATCCTCTACCTAAACCATGGGAATCCTATGAGTCAAACGCAACAGGTTTCCCTGCACATTTTGTAGGACCCTCTCAGATTCTCCTCCCACCACTTTGTCTCCCTGGTTCCTCCGTCGATGTCAAGGTAATCCTTCTGGTCATCGTGAACCCATGTTTACATTTCACAAATATCTAGTCAATACTTAAGCACCATACAAAAATATTTTTGTTCTACTATACAAAAATACAAAACAATGAAATATGTAAAAACATTTAACGTACCTATGTCACCATAGGTAGTCCCTGGTGGGAACGACATGTCTGGATCTCCTCAGAAGTCTATCCCTGCATAGGGATAGTCATTTAGGGAAATGACCTGTCGTTTCCACCAGTAGAAAAAATCCTCGTTGTAGGGTGTGGGCACCCTACCTCCTTCGTTTCACCTCATTACCTCGGTCCACCATGCCATGGATAGATCGTGAGGTCCTCTAGGAAGAATCTTGACTCTAGGTCCCATATCTGGAACCCACACAAAAAATAAACTGCATAGGATAGAGTCAAACCCAAAATTTCTCTTATCCCCCTGTTTGCACTATGTCAACTTGCTCTTCATATTCGCTAGTAGTGAGGTACACTAGTCATATACTGTGGGTCTCATACACTACACTGCATAGAACATTTGCGACCTCAATTCCTGGTTCAATGAGGTTGATCATGTGATCCTGATCAATACAAGGACAATAATCTTCAGGCTGAGATTTTTTATTTCCCGGATAGGGAGTTGACTCCCTACCTTAGGAGTCTCTGCTACACAGTGGGTGTCGAGATACTCCTCTATTTTCATCTCGTTTCCTTCTCCCTGTGATTTGAGGTTTACAACCTCTTCTTAGCATGATAGACCAGTCAAAAAGTAAATGTCCTCTACTTCAATTCTCAATGGTTTCCCATCAATATTGGAGCTTTCACTCTTAGGGTCCCAGTAACCCACAAGCATCTCGAGCAACCTCGCATGGGATCTCATTCCTTTGAGCGCACAAAATTTATACAAGACACATCTCTTTAAGTCCATTTGGGCCCCCGGATATCGATCTAAAGTAGCATCGACCTCCTCATTCTCTCTCTCTCTCTCTCCATTCAAGAACCATCCAGCCAAGGAAAAATTAAATTTTGAGTTAGAACCCTTTAAAAAAAAAAAAATTGTGCTTGTACGCAATCTACTTCAATTACAGTTGCGTGTAGGGATTGATATACACACTCTATAGTTTACACAGGGGTGTATACCTCATCGTATATGCGACCTAATTGAATATAGTCCGCGTACACCGGAATTTACATTTTGTGCCCTCAACAACTACAAATTTGGGACCTAATTCAAAAATTTAATCCATTGAAATTGAAGAGGAAGGGAAGTAGATTTACCTGATCCAGACGGTTGTTGATTTTGTTTCCTGATGTTCCCACAATCGTCATTTGAATCTCGAAGGTATTTTGATCCAATTTGCACTAGTTGGATAAAAAATCAAAATGGTATAGTAATTTTCAATTTTTCTACTATTTATAAACTATTTTTACCCACTTTCTATAGTTTTAAGCCATTTTTTCACCTAATGGACTAATATAAAGGTAGATTGAGTTGGTTTTTGTAGTTTTAACCCAAGTTTCTTGCAGATTTCAACGTTATGATGACCGTTCGTCACCACAGGCAGGTATTTTCACTACCCAGCATATAGGATAGGTATCCACTCTGTTATGCATTTTCTCATTATCCTATAACTGTCACTTTTATGCCTTAGGTACGAACCCATTTGTTGCGACACAGAACCTTCCATCTACTATAAGTCGTGTCATTATCAAGTGGTAGAAACTTACCAAACATGGGTGCACTAGTTAGGTTCCCTACTACATTTGGTGCCCATGCAGAGATTTTTTCCATAGGACTGGGAGTCCCTAATATATAATACATGAATTGATGATGAGCCTCATTTCTCACTCATAAACATGTGGTCTTATACCCCGAGGACTCCCACATGAGTTTAATTTAAGCTCTTTTCCAACTCGTCTTTAAAAAGTGAAAATATTTTCGAGTGATTTGTCCCTTTCACACTTGTTAAATTGGACTTGAAAGGTCATGAGTCTTAGCTAATATTTTTTCTGACTTGTTACCAAAAAGAGAAAAGATCGTCGAGTGAACTTGTCTTTTTCACACTCATAAATTGGTTTTGAAAAGATGTTTATTTGGCACAAGTTTATCCCTTTTTCACACCAAGTAGACTAAAAGACATAACAAGGGACATTTTTTAGCCTTAAGTTGTGATTGTATCTCATGCCCTTGCTTGCATTATTGAGCCTATAGTCAGTTCTCGCTTTGGGTTATAAACCATTTTCCTTAGTAGTTTTTCATCCTCAACCAAGCAGAGCCTTGTTTATATCCTTCACAATTTGACACTCTATACCTAGGAGGGAACATTCCCCCAAGTGTCCATCTCCCACATGCACTTCCCTACATTGAGCATAGGTATGTTCCACTGCTGGAACTAGTTTTGCTTATGTGTGACACTCATTTCCTCCTCTGTATCATAGCATTCATTTCTCTATGAAAAAACAAAAAAGATGGGCGAGAATGGAATGTTATCTTATATTGGCAGAAGTTGTGTCGCCTTTGAACAAAGCACAAAGTTATTGAGTCCATTCAATATCATACTTTTGGGATTAGCATGGACTTAGGAAGATGAGCTCGTTACAAAGTCTTCTCTACTGACTGGTTACTCTTCCAGACCCTATAGATAATTTCATTGATGCCTCCTGCATCTCATGGTTTCATCATTAGGTTTGTGTTGTCATAGTCCTCCATATGTCTCATGCTCTTGTTCAAAGGAAGTCTATCAACTAGTGGCGACCACTCCTCAGAACTCTTGACTTTGCATGTCGTCCATACCCTCAGTTTGTCTCAGAATCACATGATATTGTAGTCCTATTGTGCACCCTGGCCCTACTTTCATCATTGGTAGGTAACCTTTAACCCAACATTTGACATTTCATCATTGGTCGTTGACTAAGTGGTTTCCCTTGTGTTCGACGACATGACATCTATTCACACATTGAGATTCATGTAGTGTCCTAGATTCCATTAGCCTTATTGGTGGTTTCCTCATCTTTGTCAGCAGTTTTCATCATTGGTTGCTATTAAGAGGGTCTTTTTCATGTACCGCTTGCACTTGGCACACGCGAAATATGCACAGGGTCGTTGGTTCATGAACATGTTTTTCGTCTGATTTCCACCAAATCATGAAGCTCCTTCTTTGTACCTCGTGATGGTTGATGAGAGATACCTTAATTCTCTCCTTTCAGTGGGTCTCTTTCCATCGAATTCAACCCATTTATTCTAGAAACGAGACCTAGAGTCTTATGAGTACCTTGAGGCTTACAGTCATTAGTGGAAGGATATATCGCCATCGACAGTTGGGAATACATCAATGTCTCCTGATCGATGGATTCTTCAGGTGTTCAACACTGACTCCTTTATTCAAACTTTTAAAAATGTACTCTATGCCTTGATACCTACTTTCACTATCGATAGGTTGTCTTGTGTTTGTTAACAATATACATCAATGATTGGTAATCAAATGATGTCTCATTGTGTTTGACCTCAACTCCTTTATTCACATAATGTAGACTTGCACCCTTCACAGATTGTGTAGAAGACTTGAAGACATCACTACGAGGCTGCAACTTTCCTAAGATGTTGCTTCCTTTTCATTGGACCAATACCTATATGATTTCAGTGATCATGGGACATTAGATTGTACTCCATGGTATACATATATATTCAGATTGGTTTTGAGATTGGTTCTACTAGGCCTTGTTCGTGACTATGATAACTATTGGCATGTAACCACATTTGTATTTTCCTATTCATGGCCACAAACACTTGTTTGGTATATTTTTACATGGATCTGCAATGTAATCTTGTTGACATCCATGTATGAAAAGTCAGTGCAGAATGTAATGAGCAACTAGTTCATCCAGATGGTTCCCTACCACTCCACTTTTGGGTTGTTTATAATGTATTTCATCCATTGTAGATACTGCTCTGACCTCACACATTAGGAGGCATCTATTATAGCAAGATTTGCCTCACCCTATGCAATCTTGCATAGAGGGCCTTATTCCATTTCCCTATGCAAACTTATCTTCCCTGTTGATAAAATCCAGAGACAAAAATACAAATTTTTTCACTTGTACGCATCTTTCACACTATACAACAAGCGTATACGTAGGCTGATCCACTACATCCCACATACATCAAGATTTGTGCCAGAAAATAAAAATTAAATGTCAGGTTTCCATGTCATGATAGGATATCTCTGATCCTTGGCCTTCCACATACTAGAAACGTTTCGACTCGGCCCTTCAGTTCCATTTTCAAGGCTATAAATGGGCCAATTCCGAGCTATGGGAAAGGAGAAAGAATTCAACTTTGAGAGCAAGGTTACTCTGGAGAAATTATTTACTTCATATTGAGTCTGCATCCCTTTGTCCTTTAACTCTAAACACAATGTTCAACCCCCAATATCTTCCCTTATTGATGGAGAACCTCATTGTCTCCCTTATATGAGCTTCCCTTTGGTGGAGGATTGAAGTGGTGGAGGCCCAGCTAGAAGGAACTTAGTTTATGGGGTCAGAACCATGCCGACACAGAAGTCTATAATATTTTCACTTATGCTCATCATTTATTAATATAAATACTTTTTCATGTCCAATTAATATCTTGTGAATATATGAGTTATTATCTATGGGCGTATTTGTTATGTATATTGATGGATTATGCTATCTAATGTGCTAACCTTTTATACTACCACCATATGCGTGTTTTGCTTGTTTGTTGAGAACTTATTGCAGGTATATAGCTTTGGGTCAAAGTGCTCAACGGTGGACATCATCAAACATCTGGACGAGGTAAGCCTCTTTCTTATCTCGCTTGCACATTGGTTTATATAACATGTTTTTGGGATAGAGTTGATTTCTGTAGTCATTTTAGTCTGTTGTGGTTTACCATAGCCATAGAGAGATTTTCCTCGTAACAGTTACCAGATTATGGATCTGAATTTTTAATGTATTGTTGATTATAACATATAAGTAGCTAATGTTTAGAAATTTTAAAATAAATATTTTTGTTTTAGCTAGCTATTTTTTTCCCTTAAATTTTAACATGTTACACATAGATTATCTTAAAAATTACCTTCTACAATTTACACAGATATAGATTATCTTGTACATGTTACATTTTTTCATATTTAAATATTTTCATGTTTAGGTTTCGGGTAAATTTTAACCTATTCCCCAATTAATTAAAATTTCATTTATTTACATGTTTTCTGTTTTAGAAGGTGGACATGGCCGAATTTGGCCCTGTCCGTGTACAGGTACATGCTCGAAATCGGGCCTATCCCTGTACATGGACATGGTCGAATTTGGGTATGTACATGGAAATGGTCGAATTCAGGAATGTCCTTGTATAGGGACAAGGTTGAATTCGGCCATGTCCATATACATGGACAACCTGAACATGGATAAACCTCCGATAATTTTTAAGTGTTATATAGATTCTCACAATCACTCACCCAACAGTTGAGTTTGATAAAGAGTGGAAAATAACACAATACATGTAATATCTTGTATTAATTAGTTGAATGACTTCAAAATGATTCTCTTACTTTAAATTTTCTACGTATTCGTCTGTGAAAAATCTAGAAACCATTCATATTGTTAATTGTTGTGTGGAATTTTTTTTTTTTTCTTGGTTAAGTACTAAGGCTGTTAGCGTCAGAAGTCACTCATGGATTGCAGCAGGAGCAGATCCCGATGCCCATCAGTTTATGTCACGATTTGTTTAATGGGGTGATCAGATGGAGGTTAACTCAAACGATGTGGTTCTAACTTCGAAACTAGGCCAGGCATGCATGGGCAAGTGAGGTCTTAGATAACTTCAGACAGTGAGGTGTAGTAAGGGTGAGTAGGGGGAAGACTTATATCAGAGAGATGTAAAGGTCTATCATAAACATCAGGTTCCTAACAGACTGTGGAAGAAGACATCTAAACGCAAGATCTTCCTACGTTCAAACGTTGAAAACTAGAGAAAACAATAATGTCGTAATAAATCCTTTATCACAACAGAGTTGCCATAATTCGTGCGAATCAGTCGATCACGAACTCTCTTAGTATAAGATGAAAACTTAGATGGATTAAGAAGACTGTATGTTATAAAATAAGAAATCTCATATAAAGATGCATGACCAGAAAGCTAGAGTGTCTGCTAAAACTTTACAGTCGGGAGCTTTGCTCTACCATCGATGCTTACAAAAAAAAACAAGACTGAGTCTATATACTCAGGAAAATTCACCTCCCAGAGGCGTGTCCAGTCACCCAAATCTTGGGGTCCCTTTAATCAAACTCGTACTGATATCTTCCTTTAAATGCCACCTTAACTACGCATGGCTCCTGTAAGGAGGGTAGCTGAGCCATTAAGTGCTCGGCTAGCGTGCGCAGACTTCTCTGTCGATTCAAGGACTTCGGCATGGATTCATTGAGAAAATATATACATAGGACCTCTGCGAGCAGGCGGCTTGCCAGACCCTCCATTCCCCTTACTTAATGAACGAAAGGAGGTTTCAACCACCCGCTCTTGCTTTCATTCACTTCAATACTAGAAACAGTATTAAGATCGGGTCCGATGGCGCCTGGAGATCGCAATGATCCCCTCTGCAACTGAACTCGATGCCTTTGGCCTTCTTTATGCAGCTCCTTCCTCTCCCCAAGTGACCATGGGCTGTGACCATGTGCTTCCGGCGTTCGCGACTATGAAAGGGATAATATTTTTTGATTGAAATTGCGATGAGTGATATGTTGAGACGGCTTAATCTGGCACCACGCGTCCTTCTAGATCTGATGGCTCTTAACTCTCTCGGCGATACTGTGGGCCCGGGTCCGGGATTCTCCCGACACCTCACACATCGGAAAATAACGGAGCTGCTCTTTGCGTTTTGGAGTCACGATGGGCGAAGCGCCAAGATGGCTCTATTTGCTGCCAGGTGTCCCCTCTAGATGGACAGCTGAAAATACTTCGTGATACTGCGGGCCCCACTTTCTACACTTTCAGTGATATCGGGGTTCAGGGTTTTGCAAACATGAAACTCTCACCCCACGAACTCCCGACCGCCGAAACGTCGACGCAGCCAGATCTTGCGACAAGCGTCCTTAGGATGAACGGACGAGGGGGCATTCGATATTTACAGGGGAGCCACCCTCGTTCGCAGGCTCACTTGATATGACCCAAGGTTGATACCGTGGGCTCGGCGCCAAAGGAACTTTCGGTGTTTCATTGATCGGTACTTCCAAGTGCAATGAGCTGAGGGCTCCCTGTTCCCCGAAACCCTGACCCGCGATATGCCCACAAGCTGCCACCTATCCCAGTTAGATCGAATGACCCAAACCTGCTATGAAATACGAGAGTTGTCCTTTGTGCTAAACCTTGGGCAATTCGGTAGCTCCGAAAACCCGGTGACCTTCGATCTGCCTTGTAAATAGATCCTGGATGCTGCCGACGACATTTTGCCCGCTCGCTTGACCTACTACTTGGAAAAATAGGGATTCTCCTGTGTTGCGCTTGGGCATTTCGTGTGCAATCTACAGACCTGGGTGCTTCTGCGCCTAATGAAAAAAATAATCACTAACATTAGTCTCCATGGGGGATAGAGTCGTCCCTGCGATGCTCTAATAACTCCGTCCGCAGCTTCAGTGCCTTGCTATTGGGATATGGAGTCACTTATTAGGCCGAAAACATGAAAAAAGAAACTAAACAAAGAACTAAAGGACAATATTTACAAACAAGGGAGTCGTCTGAGGCTCAAATAAAGAATTTCTTCAGAAAATGCCCATTCACTGGGCTGCTGAAAACCTCTTCACCCTCCAGATCTTGCAACCCATACGTGTTGTTGGAGAAAATATCAGAGATATTGAAGGGGCCAATCCAGAGGGCGTCAAACTTACTGTGTTTTCATTTATCCTACCTGGGGGCATCCCACTTGAGTACCAAATCCCCGATCTCGAACTCTTTCTTCCTGACCTTCTTGTCGAAAGCCTACTTGATCTTTTCCTGGTGACTATGAGTTGCGGTCCTCACCTGCTCTCTGATCTGTTGCACTTCCACTATTTGATGAATCCTCCTGATCATATGATTTGTTTCTCCCTCATAGTCTTGAAATAATTTCGCCATAGGTAAGGCAAGCTGAGTAGGAAAAACCGCCTCTGCTCCGTACACTAGCTGAAAAGGCGAAGTGCCCAGAGATTTATTCATTGTCATGCAATCAACCCACAGAGAAAACTTCAACTTTGAATCCCAGGCCCTTTTGTTGTCTTCCAACAGCCTTTTTATGATCCTTATTAGGATTTTGTTGAAGGACTCTACTAAACCGTTTCCCTGGGGATAGTAGGGGGTGGAGTGAATTAGTGAGATCTGGAACTGCTCACAGAACCTAATTAGAGGCTCAGACTTGAAAGCAGCAACATTATCGGTGACGATCCTGCTAGGATAGCCAAATCTGGCTATGATATCCTCCAGGAAGTTGATAATTACTTTGTGAGATGCACTTCTGGTGGGGACAACTTCTATCCACTTGGTGAAATAATCTGTTGCTGTCAGGATCCATATGTGTTGACCTCTTGAGGGAGGATGAACTTCTCCAATGAAGTCCAACCCCCACTGCTGAAAAGGTGCTGGAGATACTATAGGCTTCAATGGAAGCGATTTGAGTTGTTTCTTTCCTGAGAACTTTTGACATTTGATGCAAACTCTGATTCCTCTGCAGACATCAGCTAATAAAGTAGGCCAGTAATATCCATCCCTGAGGATCTTGTGAGCTATGGTATTCCAGAAATGATGCCCCCCACAAAGGCCTTCATGGAAATCAAACATAACTTTCTGGGCTTCTGGTGAGTTCAAACATCTCAGCAGCATCCCCAAAGGATCTCTCCAGTACAAAACTTGCTCAATGAGACAATACCTGACCGCCTTGAGATTCAAATCTCTTGCCCTGCTTTTACCCATTCCATCCAGAGGCTTCAATTCCTGCAGAAAGTATAGAATTTCATGATACCAGGCACAATCTGCCAGCGATAAGCCATCTTTATAGCATTGGCTAGGCAACTCAGCTTGTTGAGTTCCTGAGCAAGTGTTGAGGAAACTAACTCCCAAGGCTTCACAATTGGATTCAGCTAGTAGCTTGGCTAGAATTTTCCCCTTAACCAACTTGGTGGGCTTTATTTCCAAGTCAAATTCCATAACTTTTGCTATCCATTTGCCTCTTCTCCCATCTATGTCTAGCTGTACAAGAATGTCCTTTACGGAAGCTGAAGGAACGTATGTTGTCACCTTCGAATGCAAGACGTAGATCCTGAAAGATTTGAGGGATTTCACTAAGGCATAGGCCTGCTTCTCCATGATCTCATACCTGGTCTCCGCATCTCTTAATGTCATGCTGAAGAAAGTGATGGGTTACTCATGCCCCTTCTTGTTTTTCTGTAACAAGACCGCTGCTACTGTATCAAAAGAAGCAAAGGAGAAAATTAGGAATTCTGTGGAATAGTCAGGACTGATCAACACAAGTGTCTCAGTCAATTCCCTTTTTATTTGGTCAAAATATGCCCTGGTCTCAGCAGTCCATTTCACCTTGTTTCCCTTCCTGAGCATGGTCGTGATGTGTTTCACTAGCTCGGAAAAATTTGAGACAAACCTCCTTAGAAAATTAATTTTCCCCAAAAAGGATTGAACCTCTTTTTTAGACCTAGGAAGTGATAAGGTTTGAATTGCCTCCACCCTGCTGGGATCAATTCTCACTCCCTTTGCTGATACTATATGGCCCAACAACTTCCCTTCCTACATAGCGAACAAAGATTTCTTGGGGTTTAGGGACAGACCAAACCTATGACATTTCATGAAAACTTCCCTCAAGTGGCGACAGTGTTCCTTGTATGAGCTGGAGAAGACTATGATGTCATCGAGATAGATCACCACGAACCGGTCCTTCTCTTCGATGAAGGCTATATCCATGGCTTGTTGAAATGTTTCTCCTGCATTCATTAGTCCAAATGGCATCTTGGCATACATGAATGTGCCCCAAGGAGTGGTGAAGGTTGTCTTCTCCCTGTCCTCAGGCATGACCGATATCTGATTATAGCTAGAAAACCCATCGATCATGGATATCCTGGATGCACCAGTTACCCTCTGCAGTATGTGTTCCATCTTAGGTAGGGGGTAATTGTCTTTCTTTGAGCTTCTGTTCAGATTCCTGAAACAACACAGAGCCTGATTTCTCCACTTTTCTTCCTTACTGGGACCAAATTGGCCACCCACTCGGAATATCTCAAGGGGACAATGATTTGTGCATCCAACAACCTTTTTACTTCTTTCTCCATAACGGGAAGCAACATGGGATTTATCTGCCTTAGCTTATGCCTGAATGGCCTAGCCTCTTCCTTCAACGTGATCTTATGCTCAATGACAGATGTGTCATATGTCTTGAGGTATTCGTATGTCCATGCAAACACATCGGTGAACTCTCTCATCAACTGCGTATATTCGACCCTATGTTCTTTGATCAAACTACTTGACAATTTGACGAACCTAGGCTCCTCCTGTGAACCAATGTTGCATTCAGCTGTATCAGCGTCTTCATCCGAAATTCTACCCTTTACTGCCACATCGTTCCCACTGAACAATCTTTCCAATGGGACTAGTCCCCTCAGAATGTGATTGCTAGGTAGCTGAATAATCTGGTGGTTAGCAATTTTATTTAAAAACACCTCAAGGTGAGGGTCACCTTCTGTGTCAGGATCCTGATCGATGTGCAACGCAGAAAATTCATCAACAGAACGGAGAAATATTTAAATTTCCTGATCATCTTCGAATACCTTCCAATGCTTGACATTATCTGGTATAGAGGGCCTATATTTTATTCCGACATCAGAGTTGACTACGAATGGTAGAGAAACTTCGAGCAAGCTAGCTGAGACGGTTAAAGAATCGGCCACAGCATTATCCTCTCTTGGAATAAAAGAGATATTGAAAGCTGAGAATAAATTGTCAATTAGGTCCCATGCTTCATTCCTGTAATTTCTGAGTTGAGGGTTCTTAGCCTGATAAGCGCTTCTGATCTGTTGGACCACTAACTCTGCATCTTCGAACACTGCTATCTCCTGAATTTCCATTTCCCTTGCAACTCTTAATCCTAGAACAAGGGCTTCATACTCGGTCACATTGTTTGTGGTTTCAAATTCTAATTTGTATGATAGAGATACGGTTTCCTGGGTAGGTGACACAAAAAACACCCCAGCACCAGTGCCTTCCCGAGAACAGGCTCCATCAAAAAACATTTTCCAAACGGGGGTGATGGAAGGAGGAATTTCACGAGGAGAAGTGGGTTGCTTTCTGAGTTTGAGAGGAGGCTCGGGGGCATGGGTGAGTTGTAGTAAACTGGAGCCTAAATCAGTGTCCAAGGCAAAGATAGGATGATTGGTAGGGTTGGCCTCATCACTGATTATATATGTCAGTTGGGCTTCTCTGTATAGCCTTCTATGCTCTCCTCCAAACACTGGGATAGTAGCGTATGTGAGGTCCATCTGCAAGGTTCCCCCCAGTCTCTTTATCCAAGATATCGATAACAACATACTGAACTTGGGGGGGACGTCGACCACTACAATGTCCATGACCACACTTTTCATGGGCAGTTGAAACAAGGTCACGACCAGGTCTTTGATAACTCCTAGACATTGAAATTTTCTGAAGTCAAAGGAATAGAGGTCATGATAGGCTCGGGTGACTTCTAGTCCTAACTCTTCCATGAAAATTTTGGGCATGAGGTTGTGAGAAGCCCCCGAATCCATCAAGCAATTGTGCAATACCTTGTCATGTATGTTCAAGGAAGTATAGAAGGGAGGGGATGAGTCATTCCTGTCTTCTACCATATGACCTAGGATAACT
>SNQJ01S0075205.1:17549-54657 GCA_010110895.2 Picea sitchensis | reverse complement strand
TATTCAAATGCAGATTGGGAAAACTGTGTTGATGAGAGAAAAAGCACCAGTGGAGGAGCATTCTTCTTGGGTGACTCCTTAGTAGCCTGGCTTAGTAAAAAGAAAGGTTCCATTTCTTTATCAACCACAGAGGTAGAGTACATTGCTGTTGCTACCTATTGCACTCAGGTATTATGGATGATTCAGACACTTGCAGACTTAGAGGTAAAATACACTGCACCGATCCCAATTCATTGTGATAACATTAGTGCCATCAGTGTGTCTAAAAATCCTGTCTTCCACTCCAAGACCAAACATATTCCCATAAAATATCATTTTCTAAGAGAACAGGTCACCAATCAGATTGTGCAGGTCCATTACATCCCCACTACAGAACAAATTGCAGACATCTTTACTAAACCCCTAGCCAAGACACCGTTTAAATATCTCAGACATAAGTTGGGTGTCATTTCGTTTCACACCTAAAAGAGTCCATCTTGTCAGGGGGAGTTTTTTTATTGTTTGAATATCTAATGCCTCCTAAAATTACTGCAACAACTCAGGGGGAGCATGTCTTTTCTTTGACATTGATGTCAAAGGGGAAGAAAATAATTTGGGTGCCTTAGTTGCCATCAATGACAAAGGGGGAGATTGTTGGCATGTTTTACAGGCAGCGTATGCTTGTCATTGATGGCAAGTACAACAGCGAAGATGGCATGAGTACAGGAAAAAGGATCAGAGTGTGCATCGATGGCAAAACATGAACAAAGTAAGCTCAGGAGGAACTAGTGCAGAGTCGGGATTTCGTAGATCGGGACTTGAAGATGTCGAGAACTCACACGGCGAAGTGGAAAAATCGCGAGAAGATCTGGGTCGTAGGATCGGGGGTAAGTATGAAGGACCAATAGCTGTTAGATATGGTGAATTTGCAAGGAGGATATGACAGTCATGGTCCATTGGATCAAGAGGACGCGTGGCGAAAGATCAGAGCACCACAAAGACTCCATTTCGGAGTTTCATAGGTCAGGAAATTCAAAGGAAAGAGGCTCAAACTCGCGATATGCGAATTCATGAAAAAATCTTGACCATTAGATCACCAAGGAACATGGACCGTTGATCAAGCATAAAGAAGGCCTGTGAAGTGTCGAAATCACAACAATATCTGAACCATTGGGTCCATAGGACACGTGGTGAAAGATCATCATGTCGCTGACTGGAAAGTCAAAGGAACAGGGTTTGATCTTAACCATCAAATCGAGGTTTGATCTTAGCCATCAGATCAAGGTTTGATCTTGATCGTTGATCCGAATCCATCTCGGAACTTCGCCTATCGTGACTTGGAGTGACAAGAACCTTCATCTAAGGAACAACGAGATGTGAGATCACGAAAAGATTAGGACCATCGGATCACCAAGAACGTGGACCGTTGATCTGAGCTCCATCTCGGAGCTTCACCTATCATGACTTGGAGTGACAAGAACCTCCATCTAAGGAACAATGAGATGCGATATCGCAAAAATATTAGGACCATTAGATCACCAAGAACGTGGATCGTTGATCTGAGCTCCATCTCGAAGCCTCGCCTATCGCGACTTGGAGTGACGAGAATCTCCATCTAAGGAACAAATTCAATGCGAGATCGCGATAAGATCTGGACCATTGGATCTATGGAGATTTCAACAGTCGATTAGATGAAGTTTATAAATGCATGAAATATGAAGCTCCTTTTTGGCATAGCCTGTGGTCACCGTCGGTGGTCACGAGAAGGGAAGGAGTCAGTTCAGATAAGCTCCATTTTGGGGTTTCGGGGATCGCGACTTGGAGAGTCGAGATGCCTCATCTCCAGATTCATGAAATGTGAAACCGCGAAAGTTCTTTATGCATAAGCGTGTGGTCTCAGCCGGTGGTCACACCATCGAAGAGCTAAAGAGATTAACGAAAGTCGAGAAACTTCACAGCGGTATCACGACTTGTAAAGTCGAGAAACTTCACAGCGGGATCGCGACTTGTAAAGTCGAGAAACTTCACAGCGGGATTAACGAAATGCCGAAATACGAGATAAAGGCAAGTTTAATGAAGATCATTCAACGGTGCATATGAAACTAAAGGAGATCGGAGGGCTATTGTTGCATGACACAGTGAAACTGCTAGAAACCATTGATGGTTTCTACCAGAAGATGTGAAGAGACTTCTGTGTGATTTCCAGAGGAGCTGAAGAGTTACATGGAATATGCGAGTGGAATGAAGATGATTCGTGGAGGAAATTGACAGCTGGATGAGGGTTAGAGCTCGTAATTGAAACAGAAAGGATGAGCTCGACTGTAACAGAGAAGACGAAGAGTCTCAACTGCCAGAGAGAAAAATGAATCTCGGCATAACACCTAGTGATGATAGACACAAGGGTTGAACTGCTAGAGAAGTTGAAGAGTCCCGATGATGATCACGTAGAGCACTTGAGATGTGGAGGACATTGGCGCGGGATGAGCATGAAGAGGAATGGTGAATATTGCATGCACAAGATGCACATAAGCTATATATACATGGTACAGAGAAGAGAAAGGGTGGTCGTTGTTGTTGGAGTTTGTTGTCTTTGTTGTTGGTGAAGGTGATTCATGTGTGAAGAAGGAGGAGAGTGCAGCAGTTGAATTGAACAGAAGAGGAACTGTGTAGTGAATGGACATGGCACACAGAGCATAAAAAGTAGAAGAACAAACAGTGCAAGTCATGTGTGCATAAAGGCAATGAGGCAGACAGAGCAACGAAATGCAACAGAACAATGATGAGTCTGGTAAGCCATTGTTGAACATCATATCACTGTAATAAGTTTCAGTAGAAAAGATTTATATTTCAGGGTGGAAGGGAGGTGCTAGGGAGGATTGTTGTCCTCATAGTTTCAAGTGGGTGCTTAAACACAGGGAGTTGCATCTTCCATCTGGTTGCAGCCAGAGAAACCAGGGTGGTAGGGTGGTGCAAGGGAGAACTCTTGTTCTCTGTTATACAGCTTGGTGCCTGTATGATTGGAAGTTGGTGCTTCCATACAGTTGGTGCTGGAAACACTCAAGGAGTTGGTGCTTCCTTCTAGTTGGTGCTAGAGAAACCAAGGAGTTGGTGCTTCCTTCTAGTTGGTGCTAGAGAAACCAGAGAGTTGGTGCTTCCTTCTAGTGGGTGCTAGAGAAAACAGAGAGTTGGTGCTCTCAGCAAGTTGCATCTTGCAAAACAGAGGTTGGAGCCTCATTATGAGTTGGTGCTCTCAGCAAGTTGCATCTTGCAAAACAGAGGTTGGAGCCTCATTATGAGTTGGTGCTCATATGTATGATAATGTAAAGAATGTAACTATTACTTATCATATAAATAAAAAGAGGTTTTACCCTGTATGGGTTTCCTCGGGAAATATCTATCTCTGTGTTTCTCATATATGTGACTGATGTTGAATGTGCCATTGTTTATTTCCCTGCATTATTGTGATCATCATTCAGTGTTTCTGCAAAGAGTTTAAAAGAAGAATAATTGTTTAAGCATGGTAACAACTGATTCACCCCCCCCTCTTAGTTGTCCAACAGAGATGTTGTGACAGCTAGCTTGAAAACTTGTTTTGGCATGGTGTCCACATTGTCTATATCAAAAAATGGCATTACAAGGTGATGAAACAGGGTTTTACATTGTGTTGGAGGTGTCTGTTATGGTGCGGGGTGCTAACGGGGAAGTCAACGATCACATGGAGAGTTTTAATTGGGTAATGGATATGTAAGATGGGACATATGGCCGGTAGAAATAGGGTACAATGTCAGAGTGAGGTGAGTGGTATTGGGTGGTGGTTTGGGTAGATTTTGGAGAGGGAGGGTAAGTGGTAAGCGGAATTTGGAGGGGGTGTCTGAAATGTTGTGATATCATCGTGTTAGGTGGGACCAATGCAGGGAAAAAACACTTTTCGGACCCCCCCTCCCACCGTTAAAGGAAGAAAGGTCAGGGGGGGGTCTGAAAAGTGCCAAGGATCATCGATCTGGGAAATGATGGATGTCGTCGCTGACAATATGTGAGGGAATTATCCACTACATGACAAAAGGTCTTTTCCTCTAGTAAACTTAGGATAAAAATATGTGCTAGGTAATGCTAGGCTTACCTTTTTCCCCTTTTACATCATACATTATTTTCCTAAGATAGAAATACCCAAATTTATTCAACTAAGGGTATATTTCAAAATCCCTTTCAATTTTTTATGAGACAAACATCACTAACCTATCTACTAACCTAGGCATCTAACATATTAATCCAGCTTAGATTGTTGGATTAATGATTACTCTAATCTAACTAATTTGGTCAAGATTAAACAGTTTGACCAAACTTATTCTCTAACCTATCAACATAAATTCAACAAGTTTGATCATGATTATAGAGTATGATTCAAACTAAATTTATTTTTGATGGTTTTTTATATTTTTCTCTTTTTTATATCTTTTCTTTTCTTTTCTTTTTCTTTTTTCCTTTTCTTTTGTACCCTCTTTTCATTTTTTCTATTTTTATCCTTTTCTTTTTCTTTTTATTTTTGTAAATCATTTGCAGAATGAAATATAATTTACAATTAAATATGAATGGAAGAAGAAATTTCAATCACCAGGTGATACTATGAAATATAGGGTTATAATGGTGCCTCCAATTGGGGATGGTGCTCTCCTTGTGAGGTGCTAAGAATCAACTATATGTTGCCTTGAATCCTCTTCTCCAGTACTTTCTGCATTCTGATTAGTTTTATAGTAAATGTAAATTTGGTGACAATTGATCAGGGGCTTAGGGCCTTCTCTTCAGGCTTCAACCACTGATAAAAGTCACCCACTCATGACAGGAACAGTAAAATGGTATTTACAATCAACTGAGTGAGAAAAAAATTCATTCCTTTGAAATATAGTGCTTGAGCATTTTTCCATTTACAGGTCCTCCTGGCAGGTTTGCTCCATCCATATCCTTGATAAAAAAAAATGCAATACTTCCTCTGTAGGCATATATTGTGAATGGACCTTTCCATAGATTCTCAAATTTTCCATGCTTTCCCTTTTCTTCATTCCCTGAGTCCCATTTCAGTACTTTGTCTCTTATCTGGAAGTCATCACCCTTGGTCCTTTTACCATACATCTTCTTGATATTTTCCTGAATCACTTGAGTTTGGTTGTAGACTTCTTCTCTGGACTGTTGCAGTTGTATAGTTTGATTGATTCTCCTCTGAATGTCATTTGGTTCTACCTATACATCCTGCATTAATTTCATAACAAGGACACTTAAAGAAGTGGGAAAGACATCATCTATCCCATAGACCATCTAGTATGGGGACATGCCAATTGACCTCTTTGTAGAAAGTATGTCTACCCACAATGCATTTACAAACTTGTTGTGCCATGAATTTTTGTTTTCCTGCAACAACTTTTTGATGATGTTGACCAGAATCTTGTTTGAAGAATCTGTTAATCCATTCCCCTGAGGGTAATAGGCAATAGAGTGTCCTAAGGTGATCTGATATTTGCTACAAAATTCTATAATCTTATTTGATTTGAATGTTGTTGCATTGTCAGTTATAATTTTCCTGGGACATCCAAATATTGAAAGAATGTTAGTTTCCAAAACCTTAATGATCACAACATCAGTGGCTTGCCTGGTGGGTATAGCTTCAATCAACTTGGTGAAATAATCAGTGGTTGTGAGAATCCATTTGTGTTGGCCTGATGATGGTGGATGGATTTCTCCAATGAAATCCAAACCCCATTGTTGAAAAGGAGTTTCAATTGAAATCATTTTTAAGGGTGAAGGCACAATTTTCCTTTTTCCTTGAAAGATTTGACATCTATGACAGGAGGTCACTTTCTTGTGGACGTCTGAAAATAAATTTGGCCAGTAGAAACCAACTCTTAGAATTTTATTGGTAGTGGTCTTCCAGTTCAAATGTCCACCACAATATCCTTCATGGAATTCCTACAAAGCTTTATTGGCCTCATCTTTCAACAAACAGTTTAGTAGAATCCCTCCAACATCTTTCCAATACAAATTGCCATTTAAAATACAACACTTCATAGCTTTGAGTTTCAGAAATCTAGCTTTAGTTTTGGTGGAACCAGGAGAATCTTGTAAGTGATGTAAAACAAAAATAAGGTTTGAATACCAGGGAGAGGTTGAAAAAATCTCTTTAACTTGTGGAGTCACCTTATCTTCTTGTTCATCCACTGCAACTAGAAAATTAATATCCAAAGCATGAAATTTGGAATCAACCATCAACTTCATCAATCCTTGACCCTTGATGATCTTGGTTGGTTTGATATCAATATCATATTAAAGGATAACAACAATCAATTTACCCCTTTTTCCATCACGACTGTATTGGGTCAGAATATATTTTACCACAGAATTTGGGACATAAGCAATAATGTGTGAGTAGAGAATATATACTCTGAAATCTTTGATTGCTTTCACCAAAGAAAAAGATTGTTTTTCCATTATGTTATAATTCAATGAAAAATATATCAAGGATTTACTGAAGAAAGCAATAGGTTGTTCATGGCCTTCATTTTTCTTCTGCAAAGGAACTGTTGCAATAGTATGCTCAAAGGAAAAAGAGAATAAGAGGAAATACTTTGTGTAATAAGGGATAATAAGCACAGGGGCTTGTGTTAAGACTTGTTTGAACTGATCAAAGGAATGTTTTGCTTCTATGGTCCATTTTATTTTTATGTCTTTTTTCAAAATATTTATTATTTTTCTGAGAAGTTTTGCCAAGTTGGGGATAAATCTTCTTAGAAATTTTATTTTTCCTATGAAAGACTGTAATTATTTTATGTTTCTAGGATGATCTATTTTTTGAATGGATTCAGTTCTGCTAGGATCAATTTTAATTCCATCTTTTGATATGATTTGTCCAAGAAGTTTACCTTATTCTAGACCAAACAATTGTTTCTTTGGATTAAGTGAAATTCCAAATTTCCTGAATTTTTCAAAATCTCTTCTAAGGTGGAGTAAGTGTTCTTCATCTGTTTTTGAAAAAACACTGATATCATCAAAGCATATAACAATGAATCTTTCAAGTTCATCCACAAAATAAATATTCATTTCTCTCTGAAATGTATCCCCAACATTCATTAAACCAAAAGACATTTTCACATACATGAAAGTTCTCCATGGTATAGTAAATGATGTTTTCTCTTGATCATCAAGGTGGACTAAAACTTGGTTATAACCAGAAAAACCATCTAACAGAGAAATTCTATTGGACCCAACTACCTTCTGCAAAATATGTTCCATTTTGGGCAAGGGATAGTCGTCTTTGAGAGAAACTTTATTAAGGTTTTTGAAATCAATACACAGTCTGATTTCTCCACTCTTCTTCCTGGTTGGAACTAAATTGGACACCCATTTAGAAAATCTTAATGGGACAATGATTTTAGCATCATACATCTTTTTTATCTCATTTTCAATCAAAGGAATCAACTTTGGGTTAATTCTCCTAAGTTTGTTTTTGAAAATATTTTGATCTTATTTTATGGAAATTGTTTGTTGTATAATGCTAGTATCATAGGATTTTAGATCTTCATAGCTCCATGCAAAAACATCTATAAATTATTTAAACAATTCTATGTATTTCTGTTTTTGAGCAGGAGGTAAATATTTTGACAGTTTAATCATCTTTGGTTCTTTTTCAGTTCCCATGTTATAGTCTTCAACTTCTTTTCCAGTAGGTTCAATTTTGGGTTTTTTAGCCACATCATCAAAATCAAACAACTCATCCAATGGGACTAATCCTCTAGGCAAAATATTATCCTTTAATTTCAAAATATCCAGATCTTCTTGTTTTTTATTTATTTCTTCTAAACCTATCTTATTTACACTTTCTTTTTCATCATCACTATCAACATCTATATTGGCACATTCAAACTCATTTTTTGATTGCAAAAAAAATTCAATTTGTTCATCATTTCCAAAAACTTGCCTACACCTGATGTTGTTTTGGACAACAGGTCTGCACTTCACTTCAATTGTATAATGGTGATTAGGATGAAATGGTTTCTTACAAGTAATTGTTGAGATAGCTAGACCATCAAAAAGAATGTTTTGATCTTTGGGAATGGCCTGCAAATCATATTTAGTAAAGCATTGCAGGAAATCCATAACAACATTTTTGTAGGCTCTCAGTCTTGGGTGTTTAGCAGAGTATTCACCTTTGATCTATTTTATGACGAGTTTAGAGTCACCCCTAATTGAAATTATCTTAGCACCAATATTTTTTAACAATTGAAAACCTAGAATCAAGGATTCATACTCAGCTATATTGTTGGTACACTGAAAATTCAACTTGTAGGAATGACTTTATGTATGTCTTGTTTTAGGATTTGAAACCCACACCCCAGCTCTTGATCCTTACTTACTAATAGCACCATCAAATTCTAAACTCCATAGAGGTTCTTTTGGTTCATCAGATTGTACCATCATTGTTTTGTCTTCTTGAAGAGCTGTTTGTTTTCCTCCAATTTATAAACATCATCCTCCAGATTTGAAATTTGTCTTTCCATGTCTCCATCATTATATAAAATAAAGTAATAAAGGTCTAAATGAACAAAATATAAGGGATAATTATGTGGTTTATCTTGACTAATGACCATGTATTTCATCAGTGTCTCCCTATATAATCTCCTTTACTGACCAAATAATGGGATGGTGGCATAAGACATGTCTAGTTGTAGGGTGCCTTGTAACTTGGTTCCCCGTGAACGAGACAGTAACATGGCATATTTAGTAGGTATGTCTGCAACAACTATGTCCATTACCATTCCCTTGGTTGGGATTTGAGCTAAAGTAACACACAAATATTTTATAAGACCTATGCATGTTACCTTACTTGAATCAAAAGAATATAAATACTTGTAAGGTCTAGTGATATGAAGTCCTAATTTATCCATAAAAAACTTAGGCATAAGGTTGTGAGATGCACCAAAGTCTAGCATGGAATTGTGCAAACTTTTTTCATGAATATTTAAGATAACATAAAAAGGAGGTACAACACCACTTTCATATTTTTTATCAACTTCAGGCCCAAATAATAACTCTGGTTGATCATCAACAATGTTTACTGTGTTTGTACCCATTCCTACCTCTATGGTCAGAGATTTTATCACTTGAGATCTGTAATAATTCTTATCCATTAACTCTGTTAGAGGAATAGGTATTTTGAGCTTTGCCAATTCACTTTCCGGGTCAAATGAGGTTTGAGTTTTATTTTGGTTAGGGAGATCTCATTTCTCAATAACATTCTTCTGGGAAGTATCTTTGGGTTGGATGGTGGAGGGAAAATCAATTTGAGTTGTTTTTTATTCAAAGTCAGATGTTCTTTTGGTTGGGACCTATGAGTTTTTCTTTGGGGGGCTATTAGGAAATTTCTTGGCAGGTGTATCTGTTGTCTTTCTAAAGTCGGAATCTTTCTTGGTTGGATTATCATTGGAATTCTTACTTGTCAGGTTATACTATCTATGAAATTCCATAATTGAATTTTCAAAAGCTTGTTGTTTTGATTCTTCCTCATCAACTTCAGTTTGTGAAAGAAGGAAAAGATCATGTTCTTCTTGGGTAATAAAAATAGAATCATTATCATTTATTCCTATTAGATTAATCTGAACATAATCAAGTCCCTCAATTGTTTATTCCCCTTCATCAACATAATTTTCTTGGAAAGGAGGTCTATTCTGTTGATCTGGGCCTCTTTGTTCTCTTTTTTCTCTAGGCTCTCTTTGTCTGATTTGGGGTAGATTTATCCTGAAATTAGGATTTTTGATATGGGAACCAGGTTTATTTTCTCTTGGTGGATTCCTATTAGTGATATCTAGTCTTTCCATCATCCTTTCCATGGTTCTGAATAAGGAGTCTGTTGGGATAGGGGCAGACCCGGGGTTCAATGCTACAACAACACACCAACAAAACCCTAACTACCGACCCTTTAGGAAACACCTGTGAAGAAGATGAAGTCTCACCCGAGGTAGAGGCATGGGCGGTTGCAGGACTCAATTGTTTGCAAACTTAGCTAGGAAACAGATCTGTGATTATAATACTTAATACAACTCTTAGCACCGCCAACTCCTCAATATACAGTCAATAACCAATTCGCTTATAAGACAAAACTTCACAGCATTAACACTAATCTAATGTATTTAAGAACTTATCATAAGTAAATAGGTCAGATATGGTACATCAAGCACTGAGCATATTCATGTATATCAGATCTATCATTCTACCTACCAGTAGCAATGAGAATAAGCAGATCTATCTTAAGAATATCAAAGCACTTAGCATATAAAATACAAACACATAAAGACAAAGCACATAACACATTGTTTACGTGGTTCACCCCCACCCTGGGGCTACATCCACCAACTCCTCTTCTTTATTGTCTTCAGTCAATCGGTTACAAGAACAAAGCCATCAAAACCCTTACTCCACATAGGATAGAAGATCTACGCAGCTCACTAGATCCCTCTTCCTTGTGTTACAACACTAAGCCTCCTATCGTATCGCACAAGGACTTGCACTCAACTCTAAAAGTATTACATAGAATGCACAAAGCCTTGATCACACAGATTCAACTCTTGGCACTTAGACTACATCACATAGATATATCATCCACTCCCTCTCTATATGGTCTAGACATCTATATATACATACAAAATAGGCCTAAACATGGGTAAACCCATGGGCCGACATCCCATTCTCGTTGCATATTCCCAAAAACCAAAAAAGGGGCCCAAAAAGGGGGCCGAGATTCCGTGATCTCTGCTTCGTCTTGCGCTCCTCCTTCGACAGGCTGTCGAAGTTCCAAAATAGGTCATCATGACCAAGAAATTCCCAAAACTTGGTCAAGGGAAACATAGTCTATTTTAGCATCAACAAAATAGGTAGATGGTTCTTCCTTGATAGTTACTCTCCTCTCTGTTATTTATCTAGCTCTCTTAGCTAACAGATTTGCCTCTACACTCATAACACATCTTTGCATTTCTTCCAAAGTTTCAGGGTTTCTCTCTCTCAATTGATAAGACATGTCAACAAAAAAACCATCAGGGAATTTGATCAAAGCTAAGCCTTGAGGAGGTTTAATGTTTGTTGGAATTGCATTATAAATATTGTTAAATCGAGTGAAATAATCATGTACACTTTTCCCTTGGTTTATTTTAATACTTTCATATTCAGATAATATTTGAAGTGGATTTTTCTTGACTTCCCATCTATTGAGAAAAGATTGGTGAAAGGCAGTAATGTCATTAAGGCTAGCAACTGGTAAGGATTTGAATCATTTCCTAACTTCACCATTTAAGATTTGGGCAAACAACCTCATTTTGACATCTTCCTCATCTACTTCTTGCAGGTCAAAGAAGTCATTCATCTTGTCAACATGTTGTTGTGCATTCATACTTCTAGTGCCATCAAACCGAGGAATCCTAGTTTGATAATCAATGTGCATATTGTGTAATAGAGAAGCCAAAACAAGGGGAGCATATCTTGCTTCCATGATTAGTGGAGGAGGATGGATAGCAGGAATTCCTGTGACAGGCTGAATGATAACCTGTAAAATTACTGGAGAAGTGGTGGAAGATGTGGAAGAAGCAGAGTTGGAAGATATAGGATAAGCTAATTGAGGATTGATAGAATATGCAGAGATGGTTAGGGAAGAAAGTTCAAAAGACTGTTAGATGTAGGCTTTGTGCAAAGCTTCATGAAAGTCTAATGCTAGATCTTGTAATTTTTCAAAGTTTTGAAGGATTTTTTGATCAAGATCTCATCCAGGAGAGTGTCTTTTAGGTGTACTTGGTTGGAGGATAACTTGATCTAAAACTGTTTGACCCACAAAGCCATCAAATTTGGATGTGAAAAGGATGTGCTCAAATGGTAGATCAAACTGGATGTCTTGGATTGTGACAAACTTCTATGGAAGAGAGTTTTCCCTAGGAGGAGGACTACTACTCCCTTGACTTTCTGTTACATGTATCTTCCTAATCAATTTTTAAGGATTGTCTACTATTTTTACAGGTTCTAGATTAGGGTGAGATGTTGTATGAATTATTTTTGGAGCCAGAACTGAAAACTTAAAACCCTAATTTGTTATTTACAAATTTTTACGACCTCTGAACATTTATCTCTTGAAATTTAGATCTTTGATTGTTCAAAAATAGAGTTTTCTTACTTAGGGAAGATAATTCATAAAGTTGGAAAAAAATTCAGCTGCCCAATATGGTCGCCACTATGTTATCACCTTGTAATTTCCAGAGGTTGTAGAATAAATCGACAGAGGTAACTACCAAACCACTTTGGAAGCTGGGATCTAACCATGCCAGCTTTAGAGAGGGATCTCTCTATCATATTTAGATTTTTTTGAGTTTTAAAATGTTAGGCTAGTTATGACAGTTCAAATTTTGTTTGTTTGTTTGAAATAATTGGCTGAAAAAATGCTTAATTTTCCATTGGGCTATGGGGTTTGTACTTAAAGATGAGGATCGGTTTCAGATTTTTATAAGTTTTTATCCACAGGGAAGGGTAGTAAAAATATTGGATCCATTCAGATTAAATGGAATGAATAAGAGAGACAAGAAGGGAAAGTCCACTAAGCAGAGGAGCCGTTAAGAATTCATTCACTCAGTTTCAGATGAAAACATACAGATCATTAAAAAACCAGATAAAAAGTATATGAAATAAATTATGTTCTTTTGACATTCTTTTAATGATTAGAATTGGGAATACATGAAATGATTACAGAGAATGAGAAATCATTCGACAAAGAGACAAAAAAATCACCAACAACCTGACCCAAGAATCCTGTGAATAAGCCTATTTTATTTCTGGTCGTTCCTTTGAAAAATTACACAATAGCTCCTGGGTGCAAGAATCAACCCTCAATACTTTGAAGAGAGAAGTATTTATAAAACTATTTACATCAGATCCTATCATAAATGACTAGGATATTATGGAGGAATATCTAACTAACTAGATCTCTAAAATATAAAATATAGGAATTTGTTGATTTGGTCGGATCTCTTGTGTTGCTTTGATGGAAGTTGTTGGTGACTCATTGTTGTGGGTGGAAATCCCTCCTACGGACTTAGCATTTAAGGGCTCTGATCATGCATGCAGAAAATGACCATTTCAAAGGCTTCTACTCTTTCCTATTCTCCCAACACAAAACACCACATTCATGCAATACAAAGGTGTAAATGAGATTCGGTAACTCTACCTTAGGTCCTTCGTTTGATGTCAATCCCTTTTCTTTCACTCTCTCTTTGATTGCAAGCCTCCTCCCAAAGATGACCTGCATTCACACATGAACAAACAAAAAGATGTGAACATGCATTTCATATACTAATTGTTGGGTTAGTTGTGATAATATCATAAAATAAATATTCAAATTGAACACATGATATGGCGGGATGGGAAAAGTATTCCTTTTGTATTAATCTTCACAAGAATAAAATTACAATGTGGTCGGCATTGCTCCTCGAAACTAGTCATGGGCTCCTCTTCAACTATCCTCCAATTGCTTTGTTTTATACTTCTCTTTTCACAAGGATGGCTAAAGGTTGGGACAAAGGGGAATGCTCAATTGGGTATAGTCTCTTTACTATGATTTTCCTCCTTTCAAATGGGACCCCTACCCCTTCTTGTATAGGCTAGAAGGAGCTAGGTATTTAGTCGAATGACTGGCCATGCATGGCCGAAAGGTTTAGTTAACTTTCCCAAAGTTGTGTGTTCCGTCAACAAATTTCCTTTTTTCGTTCTTTTGTAAGTACACGCGGGTTGTATTGGGGCAGCTAGCATGTACATGCATGCAGTAATGGAGCAGGGCGCATGAGCCTTTATAAAGGGGGTTTTTTAAGAAGAGTTGTTCAGTAGTGTTTTGGCAAAGAAGGAATCTGAGATGGCATGATGCCAGGTAAGCATATCTGGTGCAAATTAGGGTTATAATAGATCCCCCCTAATGTGTGAGGTTAGAAGAGCATCTGATGGTCGAAATACATTATCAATCTTTACCAACGTTCCAAATAAGTGAGCCCAGGGACTAGAAATTAGGAGGTGCCATCTGCAAAATAAAAATTGTCTCACCAAGGAGGGCATACCCATGCTCAGGATGAAATAAAATCATGGCTACCAATCAAATACATTGTATATCCATGTCATATAACTATATAAAGTGTATCTACGAGAAATACACAACAGATCTACATCTCAAAATCAAAAGATATACATGTATAGTATCCATCTTCTAGAAGCTGATAAGGCCTGATGGATGGAGATGAGGTCTTCAGAGCTCGAGAAAAAACTTTGAAATATTCAAAACTCATGTAGGAGTGTAATATGAGTATACAACTTCACTACCCAGAGGTCTTCGACGGCTCTTCAGTCATGGACTAGAGAATCTTGATGATCAGACTGAAGGCTTCATTGATTTCGAACAAAGACTTGATTGGACTTTCGAGATGGTCGGGCATGAGGGTAAGAGACAAACTGCAGGGTGGCCGACTCAGGCTTGGTAAAAAATTCCCTTGGATAATAGCATGACAAATGATGAGACTCAGGTAGCATGGCATTAACATAAGTTCACGAGGCAGGAGGCAATGCAAACTCTCCATATGTTTGGAATGATAAGCAAACGGAGGAGGACACAGCTCAATGTAGCAGGAACAACTTCCTAAGGTCATATTAAATCTCAGGGCTTAACAAACAAATGGAAGGATGTGATTTATCCAAGGGTGACTCATTTTGCTGCCAGTACAAAGAAAATACTTTTCCCTTCCTCTTTTTGGGGTATATTTGATTTTTTTTTTAATTTTTTTTTTTGGTCTTTTTCAATAATTTTGGAAAAAGAATAAAAGAATGTTACGTTACAAAGGATGAATGAGTGTCACAAATATATGATTTCGAGGCACAAGGACAAGACTGATGTTCAAAGCAAGGACACTTGGAAAAAATCCCTCATGGGTCCAAAGGTGTCAAGACGCAAAGGCAAAGTGCTACAAGGCTTGCGTATAAGGCATGTTTCAGATGGTTCGGTTGAGAGCAACATGGAGACAACATTAGGCCAAAGACGCAGGTATGCAAATTTGATTAATAAGACACACAATGGTAATGTCCTTCAATGTAAGTTTAACGAGCCCAGAGAAGGTAATCTCGATGGTTTTTCATATTTAGAGAGTCTGAAAAAATGTAAAAGGAGACTCTGATGGGCTACCTTTTTTGAAGGTAGTCTAGTCGGTTCAAAAAAGGGGTAAAATAGCACTAACAAGATGTCTATTCAAAACCATTTTAACGAGTGTGATAAAGACAAGATCACTCGGTAATTTTTTCATTTTTAAGGAGTCTAAAATAAACTTAATTATGGACTCCATCAGGAATGTTCTTCTGGACCATTTTAACGAGTGTGAAAGAATAAGGTCACTCAACGATATTTTCAATTTTAGGAAGTCTGAAAAGAGCTTAACTATGGACTCCGTGGGGGTTCCTTTTTCATAAATTTGGTCCCTTAGACCCAAAAAAGGGTTAAAATTATACCTAAGGGTACTCTTCTAGAGATTTGAGGTCTCTAGAGTATACCTTTGTTCATACAATTGACCGTCCAAACTGAAAAAGGGGTAAACTACCATTGGATAGACGTGACTTCAAATTCCAGTTTAACGAGCGTGAAAGTCCACAAGATCGCTCGACAATCTTTTCATGTTTAGAGGGTCTGAAAAGGGCCTAAAATAAGACTCGTGGGGGCTATGACTCATGTATGAAACTGGTTCAGGTAGAGCCTGCTACTAGGCTCAGACCAAGAGTCTCTTCGATAGTCAACTTGGAAAGTCTCCCAAAAGGGAAGAAAACACAAACCACGGTGTAAGTCCTCCCGCACTATAGAAACCATAGTCATGGCTTCAAGGATAGCCTCATTTGAAGGCAATTCAAAATTTGAGAAATCACGCAAACAAGGGTCGACAGTCCCAAAGGGTGAAGTAAACTGACCATACTCCAGATGACGATGGAGGTTCTAGCCAGGACTAGCAGAGTATATCAGCAAAGAATCACAAGCACGAGGGCTTGAGGATCTAAAAACAACGAGATCAGACTCAGAAGGAGACTCAAGATTACTTGGACCAAGAAGGGGAAGCAAGGGATCCCATGCCCCCACTGGGTAAACCAAAGGATCAATTGCTGAGACCAAGTCTTGGTAAGGAAAACATGATTTCATAGGTTCCTTCTCAGAAGCAATTGAACATCGAGGATAACATGCCACATAATTAACCCATGGAGGGGTAGAGTCTACACGAACGCTAGGAACATATAAAGGGGGAGTCTGAAATAATGTCGAATTAGGATGGTGATTATTAGATGCTAGCTGATCGATAGTGACAATGCTTCCATTGTGAGGGAAATACATCACCCGGAAGAGTGTAGACACCACAACATTCATATCATATACATAATCACGCCCAAAAAGCATATTGAAATCTAACGGGCCTTGCACCACTATAAAATCAACAAGGACATTCTTCCCACCTAAAGATATAGGTAACTGAGGAAGAACCCCCAAATATTCACTAGGACATATTTCAAAAGTCAACAGATTCAACAAGGAGGAATGAGTGTCACAAACATACGAGTTCGAGGTGCAAGGACAATATTGATGTTCAAAGCAAGGACACTCAGAAAAAATCCCTCCTGGGGCCAAAGGTGTCAAGACGCAAAGGAAAAGTGCTACAGGGCTTGCGTATAAGGCATGTTTCAGATGGTTCGGTTGAGAGCAACATGGAGATGGCATTAGGCCAAAGACGCAGGTATGCAAATGCGATTAATAAGACACACAATGGTAACGTCCTTCGATGTAAATTTAATGAGCACAGAGAAGGTAAGCTTGACGTTTTTTCATATTTAGAGAGTCTGAAAAAACATAAAAGGAGACTCCGATGGGGTACCTTTTTCGAAGGTAGTCTAGTCGGTTTGAAAAAGGGGTAAACTAGCACTGACAAGACATCTATTCAAAACCATTTTAACGAGTGTGATAAAGACAAGATCACTCGACAATTTTTTCATTTTTAAGGAGTCTGAAAAAAGCTTAACTATGGACTTCGTCAGGAATTTTCTTCTGGACCATTTTAATGAGTGTGAAAGAATAAGGTCACTCGACGATGTTTTCAATTTTAGGGAGTCTGAAAAGAGCTTAACTATGGACTCTGTGGGGGTTCCTTTTTCGTAAATTTAGTCCCTCGGGCCCGAAAAAGGGTTAAAATTATACCTGAGGGTACTCTTTTAGAGATTCGAGGTCTCTAAAGTATACCTTTGTTCGTACATTTGATCGTCTAGACCAAAAAAGGGGTAAACTACTACCGGATAGATGTGACTTCAAATTTTAGTTTAACGAGCGTGAAAGGCCACAAGATCGCTCAACAATCTTTTCATGTTTAGAGGGTCTAAAAAGGGCTTAAAAGAAGACCCATAGGGGCTACGACTCATGTATGAAACTGGTTCAGGTAGAGCCCACTTCTAGGCTCAGACCAAGAGTCTCTTCAATAGTCAACTTGGAAATTCTCCCAAAAGGGAAGAAAACTCAAACCACGGTGTAAGTCCTCCTGCAGTATAGAAACCGTAGTCATGGCTTCAAGGATAGCCTCATCTGAAGGCAATTCAAAATCCAAGAAATCACGCAAATGAGGGTCGACAGTGCCAAAGGCTGAAGTAAACTGACCATACTCCAGATAGCGATAGAGGTTCTGGCCAAGACTGGTAGAGTCTATCAGTGAAGAATCACAAGCATGAGGGCTTGAGGATCTAAAAACAATGAGATCAGACTCAGAAAGAGACTCAAGATTACTTAGACCAAGAGAGGGAAGCAAGGGATCCCATGCCCCCACTGGGTAAACCAAAGGATCAATTGATGAGACCAAGTCTCAGGAAGGAAAACATGATTAGAAGAAATTGAACATCGAGGATAATATGCCACATAATTAACCTGTGGTGGGGTAGAGTCTACATGAACGCTAGGAACATATAAAGGGGGAGTCTAAAATAATACCGAATTAGGATGGTGATTATCAGATGTTAGTTGGTTGATAGTGACAATGCTTCCATTGTGAGGGAAATGCATCTCCCAGAAGAGCGTAGACACCACAACATTCATAGAATATACACAATCACGCCTGAGAAGCATATTAAAATCTAACGGGCCTTGCACCACTATAAAATCAACAAGGACAGTCTTCCCACCTAAATATATAGGTAACTGAGGAAGAACCCCCAAATATTCACTAGGACATCTGTCAAAAGCCAACAACTCATGCGAAGAAGACATAAGCTCGGGAGATCCCAAGACTTTCCAAACCAAGGAGGATAAAATACTTGCGGAAGCTCCTTCATCCACAATACATCGATAAATTTTTGTTGAATTAACTTCAATCCTTATTTGAAAAGGTGCATAAGAAGGAAGACGAGGCTCAAAAAGATCATTCCAATCAAAGGAAACCATCCTAGGGCTTGGAGGGGGTGTACTCGGAATGAGAGAAATGCCCCCTTGTTCTGAAAGTACTGAACTAGAAACTCTAAAAACATAGTCAGTAGACACTTCATTCCCCAAGAGAGGAGTGGGATCAGCCAAAGACTATGTCGACATGACCACTTTCTCAACCAATGGCTGCATAGGCTGAGAGACTGCATGGTCTAAAGGCACCTCACCCCTCAAAAGAGGAGTGGGATCAACCGATGACTGCATTGGCGTGACCACTTTCTCAACCAATGGCTGCATAGGCTGAGAGACTACATGGTCTAAAGACACATCAACCCTCAAAAGAGGAGTGGGATCAGTCGATGACTGCATCGACATGATCACTTTCTCAACCAATGGTTGAATAGGCTGAGAGACTACAAGGTCTAAAGGAAACTCACCCCTAAAAAGAGGAGTGGGATCAGTCGATGACTGCATCGATGTGACCACTTTCTCAACCAATGGATGCATAGGCTGAGAGACTACATGGTCTAAAGGCACCTCACCCCTCAAAAGAGGAGTGGGATCAGCTGATGATTACATCGACATGATCAATTTGTCAACCAATGGTTGAATAAGCTGAGAGACTACAAGGTATAAAGGCACCTCACCCCCCAAATGAGGAGTGGGATCATCCGATGAATGCATTGGCATGACCACTTTCACAACCAATGGCTGCATAGGCTGAGAGACAACATGGTCTAAAGGCACCTCACCCCTCAAAAGAGGAGTGGGATCAACCGATGACTGCATCGACATGATCACTTTCTCAACCAATGGTTCAATAGGTTGAGAGACTACAAGGTCTAAAGGCACCTCACCCCTCAAAAGAGGAGTGGGATTAGTCGATGAATGCATCGACATGATCACTTTCTCAACCAATGGTTGAAAAGGTTGAGAGACTACAAGGTCTAAAGGCACCTCACCCCTTAAAAGAGGAGTGGGATCAGCCGATGACTGCATCGACGTGACCACTTTATCAACCAAAGGTTGAATAGACTGTGAGGAAACCTGAGAAGACTCATAATCATAAGAGCTTGCAGATAGGGACCAAAATCTTTGTACCTCTGGAATGCCATGGCATAAATGAGTAAGGTGATCTCCCTTGCAAAACTTACAAGGGAACTTAGGCTTATGTCCTATCCGTCTAGGTTTCTCAATAGAATCAATGCCCCTAGCATGACTGGTAGTGGTTGGTTTCACATCTCCAACAGGACTTACAGAGGTTGGTGATGGATCGATAACATGATTTGCAGAAGCTACAGACCTATTGCCAGTATGAATAGCAATGACTGGACTTTTTCCCCCAGCATGACTTGTAGAGAGTGGGTGATTTCCCCCAGCATGACTTGCAGAGGCTGGGTGTTGGTCTTCAACATGACTTTCATAGGTTGAGGACCTATCTCCAACATGACTCGTAGAGGTTGGTGATTTCTTCTTCCTATTCTTCCTCTTTCTACTTCGGTTAGGATTCTGGTTACTTGTAATTGTACTTTCACCAGGGGTGGGAGAAAGAGGAGGAGAAGACTTTGTTGATGAAGAAACATCAACAGGGTGCCCATGACTTAAGGTGCTCAAATGAGAAGTGTCAAGATAATTTGAGACATTTGGAATGCTACCCAACCAAACCGGTAGTCCCATATTCAACCTGGGAATGTACAAAGTGGCCATCAAAGGGACACCAACGTTTCCCAAGAAAGGAAAAGCACAAGAATCCCCTTGTGAAGGGGTTCCTTGGTTGCTATCGTTGAGAAATTTGGCCATGAAGATCCTATGCACAAGTTCTCCTCTTGCGGGATCGTTCAAATCCGTAAAAGTCTCACACACTGACTCTGAAGAACCAGTGTTATCAAAACAATGCTTATAAAGAGGCGGCTCCACGTTTCTAAGAAGAAGACTGAAAAGTCCTCTCAACTGACGAAGTGGGCGGTCTACCACCCTAGGTTAGAGACCCAAAGCCATGATTGACTAACTCACTATGGAAAAATAGGGAGCACAGAGTACACACTAAAAGTTCCTAAAGGCAAATCAAGCAAACGACTAACTAGTTGGAAGAACAGTTACACCAACCAACACTAGAGAAACTTACCAGTGCAAGTGCAACTTGAATACAGAAGCACCCTCTGGGTATACTTTGAAAAGAGTGGCCTGATGTCTACCCTAGGTACTACGGTATACCCACGCGGTCACCTGTGTAAGTCCCTAAAATAAAGGCAACTAGGTTGCCATCTCGTGAACAATCACTAGGCGGGTACAGTCGACAGTCGGGTGGACCGCAATGAACATGGTATCAAGCCCGAAACCTATCAAGGGTATCGAAATCAAGTGTTCCGGAAGATGACTAAGGACCTCGAACATATTCAAGACCCACGAAGCTCCATGTCAAATGCAATCAACGGAATCCCAAGACAATTCCTCTATATGTGTTCCCCACTACGCTTGGTCCAACTTTGGAGGGGTTATATCCACTACCTTTCCGTACGTGACCTTGTGTTTATCCCCTGTGTTAGAGGGGGGTCCCAGATAATTTCTATGTTACTGGACTTCTACACTCCTTAGAACAGACTCGTATGTTTGTTTTATAGACTTGAAGAATTTCCTTTCCAACCCAAATCAAGGCTCTAGCCTAATCTAGTTGGTGGAACCTACAAACATAAAAGTCTAGTTATTTTTAATTAGCGTTCTTTTTAAGGCTTGATTTACTCAAAAGGTGTGGTAGTGCAACTGATGTTGTTAAGAATCGTGCAGAAAGAATAAATGATAAGAACACTAGCAAAGAACGATTATCTTTCTTATTTTCTTTTTGAAATGCTTTTAAAATTAGAAGAAAACACAACGCTATGCTAATTTCTTTTTCTTTTTCAAATAACAATGCAAAGAAAATGGCAGGAAAGAAAGAGATCTAACAAACTAAGTTTTTTTTAATTATTTTCTTCCAATCTCAGTAGAAATAAAAAAATATTCTAAAAGAAACTGATGAATGCACGATTCATGGCCCCCCTCGGCTATGAGGGGGATTTTTTTTTTAAAATGCAACTCATTTTTCTCAAAATTTCAAGCTAAAAATAAGTTAAAAAAGCTAAGAAACAAAAGAAATATTTTAATGAAAAATAAAGCTATTGTTGTGATCAGACCTAAGTTGTCCACTATTATGATAGAGACCAAGAACCTTGAGAGATATAACTCTTGAAAAGGAAAAGGATGACTGCCTCTCCTTAAACAAAACTTTTCTCAACAGGTACGTTGCTGACAGTTCAGCAACCAGCGTGTGCACGCAAGCTATGTAAGGTCAGATCATGTGTGCACACATGCAGACCTTATGCAAGCCACGTGTACCTCTGTAACTCTTCAAAAAATGAAAATACAAGCAATCAAGCACTGACAGAGACTACTGGTATTGAGAACCAGAATCTCTTGAAGACTCAGAAACTTACTTTGACAGAAAAAAAAAACAATTCAAGGAAATTTTCATAGAACAAAACCAATCTGAGGTGAAACTTAAGCTACAAACTGCAAAAAACAGAGACTAGAATGAGTTCCAGAAAATCCCTGAGAAGGATCACTTCTGACAAGGGAGAGGATGATTGCCTCTCTAATACAAATTTTATGAACCTAGCCACACTACTGTTACTTCATCAGCTAGCGTTTCCACGCGTGCTGTGTGAAGATTGGGAACGTGTATATGCATGTGAGCCTTATACAGGCCGCATGTACCTCTATGACTTTCCGAAAATAAAATGCAGTCAAGCAAAGAAAGCAGGGAGTACTGGTATGGAAGACCAGAATCCCTGCTAGCTCAGACTTTTGCAGAAACTCTAAAAACAAGTAATGAAACCAATTTTTAAAAATACCCAAAAAAGGACTCCCAGAAAACCCTAGAGATCCTCAGTATGGTCACCAATTTTGTTGTGGTGGGAATCCCTCCTACGGACTTAACATTTAAGGGCTCTGATCATGCATGCAGAAAATAACCATTTCAAAGGCTTCTACTCTTTCCTATTCTCCCAACACAAAACCCCACATTCATGCAATACAAAGGTGTAAATGAGATTTGGTAACTCTACCTTAAGTCCTTTGTTTGATGTCGATCCCTTTGCTTTCACTCACTCTTTTATTGCAAGCCTACTCCCAAAGTTGACCTGCATTCACACATGAACAAACAAAAAGCTGCGAGGATGCATTTCATATACTAATTGTTAGGTTAATTGTGATAATATCATAAAATAAATATTCAACTTGAACACATGATATGGCGGGACGAGAAAAGTACTCCTTTTGTATTAATCTTCACAAGAATAAACTTACAATATGTGGTTGACACTTCTCCTCGAAGATGGTCCTGGGCTCCTCTTCAACTGTCCTCTAACTGCTTTGCTTTATACTTCTCTTTACACAAGGATGGCTAAAGGTTGGGACAAAGGGGAATGCTCAATTTGGTATATTCTCTTTACTATGATTTTCCTCCTTTCAAATGGGACCCCTATCCCTTCTTTTATAGGCTATAAGGAGCTAGGTATTTAGTCGAATGACTGGCCATGCATGGACGAAAGGTTTAGTTAACTTGCCCAAAGCTATGTGTTTCTTCAACAACTTTCCTTTTTCCGTGCTTTTGTAAGTACACGCGGGCTATATTGGGGCAGCAATCATGTACATGTGTGCAGTAATGGAGCAGGGCACGTGAGCCTTTATAAAGGGGTTTTTTTAAGAAGATTTGTTCAGTAGTGTTTTGGAAAAGAAGGAATCTGAGATGGTCTGATGCTAGGTAATCATATCTGGTGCAAATTAGGGTTATAACACTCATCTCTTTGGCTTTGGTTGGTTGTTCCATGCTGACTAGAACACCAAAAATATCTCTACTCAAGTAAAGCGCATAGATATTCCCACCTCTTTTTACCTGGGATGGAAATATTGAGTAATTTCCTATACATCTCATCCATTTCATTATACTTGGAAAAAGTAGGCTTAGTGATGAATATATGCTTAATCTCATGTTGAATACTCAATTCCAATTGTATTGTCTTCAGAAAATATTTACCAGTAATTCTTCCTTGTATCCCTGCAAAATTTGAACTGTCCTTTGCCATTGCACTCATTTTATGTTTGTAATCAGACAAAGTGATCAATTTTTCATTTAGTACTAATAATCCAAGAAGACCTTTCTTATGTAGCACTTTAAACTTACTGAAAAATAAATACACACCTATGTCCATCACTTGAGTTTTTTCTTCCAGACGCAACATCGATTCTTTCTTGTTCAGGACCTTCTTGATCTCAAGGATGGTCTATGTTTTGTCCTCAATTTATAATTCTTCTAACTCCTACTTGTTTTTGGAGTTTATAAATCTGATAAGTTCACTGGCCTTTGTGGGTCTTTCTCCTAACTCTTCCTTGATGATATCAATTTCTCCTCTAGCCTATTTTACTAACTCATGTTGTTCAAATATGATCCGTATGGATGGCCAGATTTATGACATTGACTTGCTGATATCTACCCAAATATTTCCCTTAGCTTGGGCTAAGGTTTTTTCCATGGAAGTCTCATTCTCTAATTACTGTAACTTTTGACTAAGCCTTTGAGAATTATGCATCTCTTCTTGGTGACTGGCCTGGAACATTGACTTGAGATGCTGCAAGTTCTTTACCTCTTCATTTAGTTTCCTTATCTCTTCCCCTTGGATGGACATGTCTTCCATGGATTTTACAAGTTTGTCAGATGCATATAAAACTTGTACTTGGATTGCTGATGAAATTTCTGCTGATGTGGATGCTTTTGATGTTCTGATTCCTGTCAGAGGGACTGCTTCCAATGAAATCATGGCCATCTACACATTTTTTTCTTTTTCCTTTATAAATTTATCCATTTCTACTTCCATTTCTCTTATTTGAGCATTATGTTCCATGATTATCTTCAACAATTCTTCTTTGTAGTGTTTAGTCTCAGCCACTTCTTTGGCTTGTGAATATTCTGTAGCTGGAAGATTCAACTTCTTTCTTAGAGATTCTATATCAACATTCTTCTTCTTTAATAACTCTTCTCTTTCCTTGACATTTGTTAGGTCATAACCAATCTTCAACACCAATTCTTCTAATGATTTGATTTTGTTGTCCTTGGCCAAAGAAGAGATTTTCTCCAGCTTCAATTGGGACTGAATATTGTTCAGGGATACCTGCAACTTTGAAGAAGTCATTGAGGTATTTGTCAAGGTAGAGAATATCAACTCTCCTGTCTACCTATGCATATCCATCTGGTCCACTAGATGGACTTCCTTTACATCAAACTCAAAGGAAGTCTTCTTATAGTTTGTAGTTGTTTTAGGATGATGGACTTGTGCTTGCAAGAATTCAATTTGCATTCTTCCTCTCTCCATGTCAAAGGATGACAACAGCCTATGTTGAGCAGTGGAGGTATGCTTCTAGAACTGAGCATAGGTGCTTCTGTTGAGGATCTCATTTCTTTGCTTGATATGTTTCTACTTGTAAAAAATGTTTGACTTTGTTTGTCCATGAGTTGATTCAGTTGTCACAATAGTGTTTGTTTGTCTTTGAGATGTTGGTGATGATGTAGAGACTATAAATTGGTTGTATGAATAGGCTGAAGAGTGTGGTCCCTCCATGACTATGGTGGACTGCATTTCTCCTTCCTTGAGAAAATCTAGTGCATGACTGGTCTTGGTCATTGTTCTGTAAACTTGGAAGTCCTCGGCTAATACCTTTGTGACTGAAGGAGAGACCTCCTTTCTTGATATCTTCTCTGTTTTCTTTTGAGGTGTGTTAGTATGTAACACAATTACATCGGGAGGTTGTTCCTCTATTTCTAGTAATGTGTTCTCCTACCACTTTGTCTGGTTCATGTATTTATCCACCTCTGGATTTTGTGTGTGAGAATAAGGAGTGCTCCTTTGTTTGACTATGAGCTATGAGATGACACTAAATGGGCCATAAGTCCAAATGGAACTCTGAGTAAACCTCATATTTTTCAAGAGGTTATCTTCTTCTTCTCCTTCCAACCTATTGTTTCACATGAAAGGGCCAATCTGGGTCTTGATCCGGAGCCATTGCTTCTTCTTTTCTGCAACAAAGTGGATGTCATCTGAGTTCACCATATGCCTTATGTATTCTAGTGCAAAAATCCTCACAGAGAAGAATTTGGGAAATCTATAAGGTGGTAGCGCACACCCATACACTCTTATCTCTATGTGGTTTTAGTTTAAATACCAATCCCCTATCTTAGCTTGATCAGAAAGGTGCAATACTCTCTAAATTTCTTCATTGATCCTTGGCTCTGTGCTACTATTCAACATGCAAACTAGTGTGTGAAATAACTAGTCTATGAAGTCCTTGAAGTTGTACTCTATTGAATATTTCCTCACCAATGAGGTCCATGAGGTCACTGACTGTGGGTTTCCTTCCTGGTTTAATTTATGAAGTGCACATGGGAATCTGTCTGAATGAAAAAACAAGAACATGTAAACCAGAACTAAGGAATATATGAACATTCCTTTAGTTGGAAACCTGAAAAGATGATCATGAATATTATTAGCCAAGAATTGAATGAAAATCTGAAAATCTTTAGCTGAAACTCTTTCTTTTATGGAAAATATAGATAGAAAATCTAGAATAGGCTCATCTACCCATTCATCTGAGTAATAACCTAATAGGTAACAAAGTATGGAAATGATTTGGTTAACTTTGACAGTGAAGATGGAGGATGAATAAGGGGGATTTTTCTTGGGCAATTGGGTGTCTCCTGGTAGAAAAATCTCAAAAGTCCGGGCTCTTTGGGGGAAGGTGAACTTCTTGTACATGTCATTTATGGCTTCAATGGAAAATGGGATCGCAGAGTCATTTCTTGTGATTTGCAGCATCTGGTCAATGGATTTAGAGGTGAATGTGTACATGGTTTTACCAAAGGAGGAAACAATGGCCCTTTGGCTGGGAAAATAGCAAGCTTGGCATCTGAGGGCGAATTCAGGGAAATGGTGAGTTTGTGGGAACATATACAGAGTTAAATTGGACTCCTAGAGTCCAATTTCATCACTCTGGTCCAGAAAGATGTCTTTTAGAGAAGAGTGAAATTTGAAGAAGTTGAATTCGCACGTCGACACTGTGATTTTGTAGTCTTTATCTGCCAGAGGTATGTGGTCCAGGTCGAGAGGAGCGGGAAGGATCAGGTTCTCATACGTATCAATAGATTTTGGCTTGGGGGCCATGATTAACAGATCTTAAGGTAAATTAATGGCGGAATTGTGATTACCTGGGTAAAATGCACCTGTTGACGGTGAGATGTTGTTGCAGTTAGCTTGATAGTTTGTTTCGGCACGATGTCCACAGTGTCTGTATCAACAAATGGCATTACAGGGTGATGAAACATGGTTTTACAGTGTGCTGGAGGTGTCTTTTATGGCGTGGGGTGTTGATAGGGTGGTTAATGATCACACAAAGCGTTTTAATTGGGTAACGAGTATGTAGGATGGGACATATGGCAGGTAGAAATAGGGTACGATGGAGGAGTGAGGTGTGTGGTATTGGGTGGTGGTTTGGGTAGATTTCAAAGGGTGGGGTAGGTGGTAAGCATATTTCGGAGGTGGGGGTTTGAAATGAAGTGAGAGCACTACGGGGGGAAACCACTTTTCGGACACCCCCCCCCCCGTCCATTAAAGGTAGAAAGGTCAGGGGGGGTCCGAAAAGCGTTGAGGATCATTGATCTAGGTGATGATGTATGTCGTCATTGAGAATATGTGAGGGAATTAGCCACTACATGACAAAAGGTCTTTTCCGCTAGTAAACTTAGGATAACAATATGTGATAGGTAGCACTAGACTAACCTTCTTCCCCTTTTACATCATACATTATTTTCCTAAGCTATAAATACCCAAATTTATTCAACTAAGGGTATATTTCAAAATCCCTTTCAATTTTTCATGAGACAAACATCACTAACCTATCTACTAACCTAGGCATCTAACATATTAATTGAGCTTAGATTGTTGGATAAATTATTACTCTAACCTAACTAATTTGTTCAAGATTAAACAGTTTGACCAAACTTATTCTCTAACCTATCAACATAAATGCAACAAGTTTGATCATGATTATACAATATGACTCAAACTAAATTTATTTTTGATGGGGTTTTATATTTTTCTCTCTTTTATATATATATTTTTATTTTATTTTATTTTTCTTTTGTACCCTTTTTTCGTTTTTTTCTATTTTTATCATTTTCATTTTCTTTTTATTTTTCCTTTTGTAAACCATTTGAAGAATAAAATACAATTTGTAATGAAATATGGCTGGAACAAGAAATTTCAATGAGGAGGTGATACTATGAAATATAAGGTTATAACAATGGCTCCACTTGGGGATGGTGCTCTCCTTGTGAGGTGCCAAGAACCAACTACTTGTTTCCTTGAATCCTCTTCTCCAGTACTTTCTGCATTCTAATTAGTTTTATTATAAATGTAAATCTAGTGACAACTGATTAGGGGCTTAGGGCCTTCTCTTCAGGCTTCAACCATTGATAAAAGTCACCCACTCATGACAGGAACAATAAAATTGTATTTACAATGAAATGAGTGAGAAAAACTTTCATTTGTGTGAAACATAGTGCTTGAGCATTCTTCCATTTACAAGTCCTCTTGCTAGGTCTGCTCCATCCATATCCTTGATAAAAAATGCATTACTTCCTCTGTATGCATGTATTGTGAATGGACCTTTCCATAGATTCTCAAATTTTCCATGCTTACCCTTTTCTTCATTCCTTGAGTCCCATTTTAGTACTTTGTCTCTTATCTGGAAGTCATCATCCTTGGTCCTTCTATCATAGATCTTCTCGATATTTTGTTGAATCACTTGAGTTTGGTTGTATACCTCTTCTTTGGACTGTTGTAGTTGTATAGTTTTATTAATTCTCCTATGAATGTCATTTGGTTCTACCCGTACTTCTTGCAGTAATTTCATGACAAGGACACCTAAAGAAGTGGGAAATACATCATCCATTCCATAGAACAACTGGCATGGGGACATGCCAATTGACCACTTTGTAAAAAGTATGTCTTCCCAGAATACATTTACCAACTTGTTGTTCCATGACTTTTTGTTTTCCTGCATCAACTTTTTGATGATGTTGACTAGACTCTTGTTTGAAAACTCTGTTAATCCATTCCCCTGAGGGTAATAAGCAGTAGAGTGTCCTAAGGTGATCTGGTATTTGCTGCAAAACTCTATCATATTTTTTTATTTGAGTGTTGTTGCATTGTCAGTTATAATTTTCCTGGGACATCCAAATATTGAAAGAATGTTAGTTTCCAAAAACTTAATGATCACAACAGCAGTGGCTTACCTAGTGGGTACAACTTCAATCCACTTGGTGAAATAATAATTGGCTGTGAGAACCCATTTGTGTTGGCCTGATGATGGTGGATGGATTTCTCCAATGAAATACAAACCCCATTGTTGAAAATGAGTTTCAACTGAAATCGGTTTTAAGGGTAAGGGAAGAAGTTTCCTTTTTCCTTCCAATATTTGACATCTATGGCAGTAGGTCACTTTCTTGTGGACATCTACAAATAAAGTTGGCCAGTAGAAAAAATCTCTTAGAATTTTATTGGAAGTGGTCTTCCAGTTCAAATGTCCACCACAATCTCCTTCATGAAATTCCTGCAAAGCTTTATCAGCCTCATCTTTCAACAAACAGTTTAGTATAATCCCTCCAACATCTTTCCAATACAAATTTCCATTTAAAATACAGTACTTCATAGATTTGAGTTTCATAAATCTAGATTTAGTTTTGGTTAAACCATGAGGATCTTGTAAGTGATGTAAAACAAAAATAAGGTCTGCATACCAGGGAGAGGTTGAAAAAACCTTTTTAACTTGTGGAGTTTCCTTCTCTTCTTGTTCGTCCACTGCAACTAGAAAATTAATATCCAAAGCATGAAAGTTGGAATCAACCATCAATTTCGCAAATCCTTGTCCCTTGATTAGATTGGTTGGTTTGATCTCAATATCATATTCAAGGATAACAACAATCCATTTACCCCTTTTTCCATCAAAACTGTCTTGGGTCAAAATATATTTTACCATAGAATTTGGGACATAAGCAATAATGTGTGAGTGGAGAATATATACTCTAAAATATTTGATTACTTTTACCAAAGCAAAAAATTGTTTTTCCATGATGTTATAATTCAATGCAACATCTCTCAAGGATTTACTGAAGAAATCAATAAGTTGTTCATGGCCTTCACTGTTCTTATGCAAAAGATTTTTTGCAATAGTATGCTCAGAGGCAAAAGAGAATAGGAGGAAATATTTTGTGTAATCAGGGTTGATAAGCACATGGGATTATGTTAAGGTCTTGGAACTTGACCAAGTTTTGAGGATCCTTGGTCATGTTTGACCTAATTTTGGGACTTCGACAGGTTGTCGAAGGTGGAGTGCAAGACGAAGCGGAGATCGCATGATCTAGGCCCCTTTTAGGGCCCTTTTTGGGATTTGAGATTATGTAACAAGTATGGGAATGTCGGCCCATGGGTTTACTAATTATTAGGCCTATTTTGTATGCATAAATAGATGTTAAGGTGATGCAGTGAGGACATATAGAGTACAAATGGATAAGTGCTAGAGATGGATCTATGTGATCAAGAGTTGCAAGTACTTTGTGCATACTCTGTGAGGCTTGCAAGGCTAGTGCAAGTAACTATAAGAGACTATGTGAAGGCTTGGTGCTATACCCTAGTGAGAAAAAGGAGGATATGGCGGAGTGAGCGTAGATCTCCTGTCTTCTGTGGAGTAGAACTTGGACGTTATGTGCCTGTAAGAAGTGTTGGATTACTGAGAGGGGGGTGAATCAGTAATAGAGAAATTTAATCCTTTTTAACCATATAATCCAAGTGTTATATCAATGAAGCATTATCATCCAATAACTGCAGAGTAAATAAGCAATGAAAAAATGAACAAACATACACATACATAGTACACTAGTGTTTTACATGGAAACCCAAATCGAGAGAAAACCAAAGAATGTTTTTTCTTATATGTCTTGAAGAATTACATTCATTGGAAGTACCAACTTCCTTTGTTTTCCATCTGCAACTAGAAGGAGGCTCCAACCCCCTAGTTTCTTAGGATACAACCTGAGGGAAGCTCCAACTCCCCAACTCTCTGGCTACAACCAGAAGGAGGCTACAACCCTCGATGTTCTCTGACTACAACCGAAAGGTGGCTACAACCACCTGTCCTTGCCCCATACTGCCACCTTGAAGTAGAAGTAGAATGATGGAACCACTGTCAAACTGTCATTGTGAGATATACCACTATAAATCTGTACCAATAAATCTGAACCATGCATCAACCTGTACCTCAACCTGTAATCAACCTATACCATAAATAAGTGCATCAACCTTGCACCAACCTGTACCAAATAACCTGTAATCAACCTGTACCATAAACAAGTGCATCCAACCATGTACCAAGTATGTATCAATCATGTGTCAACTACTCATCAACTATGACTCATCAATATGTACCAACATCATCAACTATACACCTCATCTATGTGTAAAGTCATCAACTACTTGTCTCAACCATGTACTCAACATGTACCTCAACCAAAATCCCTCATCAATTTCATCATCCAAATATGATTTGTAGATTTGTAATAGACCTGGTGTATATGATCACATTCTTTCAAACCTTCCTTAACTTCAACAACAAGAGACTAGCATTTTCATCAAACTTTTCTTTAGTCTCACATGCCTAGTTTTGTATTAGTCAACAACCCTAACTTGAAGCAATCATAAATTTGTACGTGTAATGTATAAAAATATGACACTGATACACAATGCTCTTCAGTGTGTTTTATGAAATTACTCCATGTTTCACTACTTGGAACCTCTCAAAAAATGAGTTATAGAAAAAATGGCATACCTTGCTGAATTCTAGATTATTCTAGAGAGCGACCTTGTAGAGCATTCCCTGCATAGAATATGTGTTGAATTGATCTGAAACTTCTATAAAGCATACTAAAGACTGTACCTTAACCAACACATTTGGTTTCACATAATTTGGATTTGTTATGAATACTTTAAGACGTTTTTACCCGAAACACCTGTGTTTGACTAGTTTCAGGACTAGCCACAAACTCTATTTTCCACGGAGTGTAACTCCAAAAATACAATGACCCACAAGCTAATTTTCTTACCACAGATACTTGGGTATGGTTTTTCAATGGCATATAAATTTTCCGGTCTCAATCACTATAGAAAAAAAAGTTATAGGGAAAATGGCGAGATGACCTGTAAATAACATACCTTAGAAAGCACCATCAAAAGAATTTATCCTTCCTTGCATTTCGGCCTTCTTTTCTTCACCTTCCCTCAAAATTTCATCTTAGATATCCTTGGTTACCGCGGACACCTATAGATATTCAATATGCTCAAGTGTGATTAAAATGAGAGAGCCTTGCCTCTTATTTATACTCTCCAAGTAGCTTCCTTAAAAACATCTTCTAAGCCACTTGGCCCCACTTTCCTTATTTTAGGGTTAACCCACTTCTAATTTCTCCATTAAATTTATTATTGAAATAATTTATTTTGTATTCACTTTGAATTATAATACATTCATTACTTCACTTTATTATTTACCTTTTAAAATATCTTAAACCACTTTGACTACTTTGACTTTTTGGGGCTTCTAGATGACATATAAGGGTCCTCCAACTTCGTAAGGCCATAACTCTCAAACCGTGAGGAGTTATGTGACGTTCCACATACCACCAGAAATGGAATGACATGTATTATCCATATATAATAGTATTATCTGAAAATATATCATAACGCATACCATTGTCCATCAAACAAACTTGGGCCCATTACCCAGACCTGGGGTCTCCAACTTCTCATGGCCAAAACATTCTAACCGTGAGGAGTTATGTGACGTTCCACATACCACAAGAAATGGAATGACAAGCACTATCCATCTAGGATAGTTTACCTGACAAATTCATTTTCCTTTATCTCATTATTCCACAATTAAGCATGGGTTCTCTTACTACGAAAAACATCTTCCTGTGAGGGATTTCACCATAAGGGGACCACTTTGGAGTTCATCCATATTTACTTCGTATCAACCATGAAAAGAAAATAATGAGTCATATTTACATCAAACAATCTTGGGTCCATTACCCAAACCTTTGTGCTGCGGATATTTCTTCAAGGGTTGACATCAATGACAAGTAACCTTAATCCACAATATTCTCCTTTAGCATTGATGGCAACACTCTGATGAAATACTGAAATCATATCACTCATACTCCCCCTAGAACAATGCCTCTGTCCTCTGTATCTGATAAATTTTCCTTTGTCATCTGCATCTAATAAATATTCTCCCTCTAGAACCATTCCTCTATCCTCTACATATGATAAATCTCTCCCCCTTTGTCATCAATGGAAAAGGTATATTTCCATCCGAGGCTTCTCCCCCTGACTGAACTATCCTCTTATGGTGATTCCTTGTGTACATCTAACACATATAAGATAATCATTCAAAAAGAATTAAAAAAACATTCATTTTGGAGTAGAAATAACTCCAAGTCTTTGGCGAAGATATTCAAAGGCTTCCCATGGAAGTGGTTTTGTAAATATGTCTACCACTTGTTCTTTTGTGCCCACATACTCAACTCTGATGTTCTTTTCTGCAACCTGTTCCTGTAGAAAGTGATACTTGATTGGAATGTGCTTCATCATAGAGTGCATCACCAGGTTTTTTGAGATACTGATGACACTTGTATTATCACAATATATTGGAATGGGATCATCATACTCAACCTGTATATCTGTCAAAGTTTGTTTCATCCAAGGAACATATGTACAACATGTTGTTGATGCAATATACTCTGCCTCGACTATAGATAGAGATATCGATGATTGTTTCTTACTTAGCCATGATAACAAACACTCACCTAAGTTGAACATTGTTCCACTTATGCTTCATCGATCATTAATACAACTTTCCCAATCTGCATCTGTGTAGGAAATAAGTGATAGATATTTTCCTTTTGGATACCATAATCCAAACTCTTTTGTTCCTTTGAGATATCTAAAAATCCTTGTTACTGTTAATACATGTGATTCCTTTGGTGCTTCTTGAAATTGTGTCACCTATCCAACTGCTTGCATTACATATGGTCTGGATGTTGTCACATATAGTAGGTCGTCAATCATTGACTTGTATTGCCTCCGATTTGTACAATTCGAATCATCATCTTTGCTCAACTTACAACTGGTTTGCATGGGAGTGATAACTGGTTTGCAATCTTCCATTCCAAACCTCTTTAGAATTTTTCTGATATACTTGGTTTGAGAAATAAAAATTCCTTGGTTGTTTTGACGTATCTGAAGTCCCAGAAATAAGGATAGTTCTCCAAGTAACGACATTTCAAATTCATTCTGCATGTCTTTTGAAAATTTCTGACTTAACCTGTCATCATCACTACCAAACATAATATCATCAACATAAACTTCAATTAATAAAATATTAACTTGACTTACCTTGATGTAGAGGTTGTTTTATGTACTTCATTTTATGAACCCTGCCTGCTGCAGATACTTATCTAGTCTGGAGTACCATGCTCTAGGAGCCTATTTTAGACCATACAAGGTCTTCTTTAATTTACATACATAGTATGTGTTCTCTAACAACTAAAATCCTTCTGGTTGTTCAATGTAGACTTCTTCTTCAATTTCCCCATTCAGAAAAGATGATTTTACATCCATCTGATATACTTTAACATTTTTGGAGCATGCATAAGCTAAAAGTAAACGGATTGCTTCCATTCTGACAACTGGGGCAAATGTCTTTTCAAAGTCGATTCCTTCAATCTTTGCATATCCTTTACATACCAATCTATATTTTTTCCTTGTAATATGTCCATCTTCATTCAATTTATTCCTAAAAACCCATTTTGTGTCGATCACATTCTTATTCTTTGGTCTTGGAACCAATTCCCAAGTGTCATTTTTCTCTATTTGATCCAATTCTTCATCCATGGCCTTATTCCAAAATTCATCCTTGTTGGATTCTTCAAAATAGTTTGGTTCAATTGTAGATAAGAGTGTTAGGTGTGTTTGTTCTAGTGAACGGATGTTTCTTCTAGTCTCAACTCCTGCATCTTTGTTTCCAATTGTAGAATTTCGGCAGAAACCCCAATAGATCTAGAATTCTAATTAAATTGAACACATGCAATTTGCTAATATTCAAGAGATGAGAGAAAGTTTTTTCTCCATAAATTAGAGAATTATATTAATCAAAAATGAATATACATGAGAAACCATCCTCAAAAAGAAGAGATGAGGTGAATATATAGAATTTCCAACATAGAAATTCTAGTCAAAAAAAGCTAGAAATAGCTAAAATAGGTGTCATAAGCTAAGGGAGACCACATAGTTCGATCTAGACCACTAAATATACATGTCACACACTCATTAATTTCCACAAGATTCAAGTGATGCGCATTATCTCACTTAAGCTCACTTAACTGACAAGAGAAGCAGTTCCAACTCACCTAACTGACCAGAAATAGTAGTTACTAATAATAGTAACGGAAAAAATCATTAATTAAGGAATAAATCTCTCACTCAAAGAGGAGGTGCACATTCCCCAATAATAGATGAGTTTTTGCATGGGGGAGTTGGAATAAATCATGAATAAATCGATAAAATCAAGAATAAATCGAGAAAATCAAGAACCGGGAGTTGAGTCTTGATCTAAAATTAGCAGTTTTCCTTAAAATCTAGGGATGAGGCGCCCTTCTTCTCTATGAAACCAAATTAGGTTAAATAAAGTGTAAATGAATGTATTAACCAAGATCTAGGAGTTTAAGCTAGGTATAAACAAATGTAAGTTAGGGTTATGCTCCAACACCAATAATCTGATCTAAAGGATGATTCTTTTGTACTCGTTTTCTAGGTGTCTTTAGAGATACTTTCTAAACTTTCTCCTCTGCTTCTGTCAGATTCTATTCATATTCATCTTCCTCTTCTACTTCTTTTTCATCTTGTTCTTCGAAAAGTTGTTCCATTGATTTGTTTTATTCTTCCTTTGATTCTGGTCTACCTGTTTCATTAATTGTTACGTTGATGATTTCCACAACTTTTTTCAATCTTAGATTGTAACACTTGTATTCTTTCCTTGTACTTGAGTAACCAACAAGTATTCATTTATCCACACGAAATTCAAAATCTCTCATTCTTTCATCTTCTCTTTTGATGTAGCATTTGCTTCCAAAAACTCCGAAGTGCTTCACATTTGTTGGTCTTCCTTTCCATAGCTCGTAGAGAGTTTTATCAGTGTTTTTTCTGAGAATTACTCTGTTTTGAATGTGAATTGATGTATGCACTGCCGATTTCCAAAATATAACTGTCAATTTGGAATCCATTAACATTGTTCGAGCCATTTATTGTACTGTCATGTTCTTTCTTTCAACAACTCCATTCCGTTGAGGTGTCCTAGCAATGAAGAATTGCCTTTTTATTCCATGACTGCTATAGTAGTCCATAAATTCCTTTGAAGTGAACTCTCCTCCATTATCAGATCTCAAACATTTGATTCTTGAATCCATCTCATTTTCAACCATTTTCTTATAGATCTTGAATTTTTCAAAAGCTTCTAACTTGTTCTTGAGAAAGAAAACTACAGTCATTCTTGTATAATCATCAACTAATAACATAAAATATTTTTCACTTTTTAATCCCTTTGTTGTAGTTGGTCCAACTAAATCAGTGTGCACAATTTCTAGTGGTCTTGTTGTTGAATATTCCTTTGATTTGAACCTGGTCTTTGTTTACTTTCCTTGTTGACAATGCTTTCATAAAGTGTTCATTGGTTTTGTGATCTGGGCATTTCTCTGACTGCTTCTCTTTTGCTGACTTTGACAAGGTTGTCAAAATGCATGTGACCCATTCTTCTATTCCATAGTCAATTTTCATCTTCCTTTCCTAGACAACACTTTTCATTTCCAATTTCACTTAACACATATATGTTGTTTGAAGTTCTTGCAGCTGTACCGACCAATTTCCTTGAACCTTCTTTTCTTATCTCACACTTTTCTGAATCAAAAGTAAGTTTATGACCTTGGTCACACATTTGACTCACACTTAGAAGATTATGTTTCATATCTTCTACTATTAGAACATTTTGTGCCATTTCATTCTTGTTCCCAATTCACACTGTGCCTTATCCAATGATTTTGGATGAATTATCATTTCCGAAGGAGACTGATCCATTTTTTTATTTTCATAATGTAAGAAATTTGTCTTTATCACCTGTCATGTGTCCAAAATTGTTACATTTGTAACATTCCACTTCAGTGCTCAAAGATTCAAACCTGTTGTAACTTCTTCTTTGTGTGTCACTAGGTCTCCTTGAATAATACCTTTGTGTATAACTGTTGTTGTTGGGTATTTTACCCTACGGACTAGTAAGCTAGGGTTCTAAGCCTACATGCAGATCATGACCCTTCAGATTTAATCTTTATCCTTCTACCCAAAATCTCAACCCCTTTTCTCAGGCAAACACAGTAAGAATGAACTAACCTTATTTTCCGAAGGTTGAAGT